>JASPKP010001958.1:0-10000 GCA_030674155.1 Stramonita haemastoma | reverse complement strand
TATGTATGTATGTATGTATGTATGTATGTATGTATGTATGTATGTATGTATGTTAAAGTTAAAGTCTGTCCCGAGCCTAAGGCTCATCAGGCCGGTGCTTATCCCGGTTTCTGTGGCGCTAAGCGACTGAGAGTCATAGACTCCCCCCTGGATAGGACGCCAGTCTATCGCAGGGTTAACCCCCCAACACAAGGTTGGTACCCCTTTTACACCTGGGTGGGGTGAGAAAATAGCCGTAAAGTGCCTTTTCCAAGGGCACAACGCCATAGCCGACAGCTGGGATCGAAACCGCAACCTTTAGATTACGAGTCCAACGCCCTAACTACTCGACTACCGCGGCGGCTTGTATGTATGTATGTATGTATGTATGTATGTATGTATGTATGTATGTATGTATGTATGTATGTATGTATGTATGTATGTATGTATGTATGTATGTATGTATGTATGTATGTATGTATGTATGTATGTATCTATGTATGTATCTATGTATGTATCTATGTATCTATGTATCTATGTATGTATGTATCTATGTATTTATGTATCTATGTATTTATGTATCTATGTATTTATGTATCTATGTATTATGTATTTATGTATCTATGTATTTATGTATCTATGTATTTATGTATCTATGTATTTATGTATCTATGTATCTACCTACCTACCTACCTACCTACCTACCTACCTACCTACCTACCTCTCTCTCTATCTCTCTATCTTTCTATCTATCTATCTATCTATCTATCTATCTATCTATCTATCTATCTATCTATCTATCTATCTATCTATCCCTTAGTCTGGCGACCCTGCTATCTATCTCTCTGTCTGTCTGTCTGTCTATCTATCTATCTATCTATCTATCTATCTATCTATCTATCTATCTATCTATCTATCTATCTATCTATCTGTCTGTCTGTCTGTCTGTCTGTCTCTCTCTCTCTCTCTCTCTCTCTCTCTCTCTCTATATATATATATATATATATATATATATATATATATATATATATCCCATAGTCTGGCGACCCTGGGGGTAACCAGGAAGACTTGACAACCAGTTCAACCAGGAAGACTTGACAACCAGTTCCCTCCATTCCTCTCTGCGTTCTGCCTTTCTCAGGGTTTTGTTGAGTTCTAAGCCTGTCCATTTGCTGATATTGTCCTCCTTGGTCTGCCTCCTTTTCTTCCTCCTTGGACAGTGTCTTCCAGTATTGTTTTTGCTTGTCCGTTTGATCTTGTGACATGCCCGTACCATTTAAGTTTACGCTTCTTTACGATTAATAGAAGGTTTTCGTAGGGATCAATGGTTTGCTGTATTTTGTTATTCTTTACTCTCCATAACCCTAAAAGAGGGTAGGTGCCTACTTACAGCTGGGTGAACAAGGGGACTGTACTGAATGAAGCCAAGGTGCATGAACGGTCACCCACCTACTAGGTGACCACGTTCAATGCTAGTTAACCTTAGCTTGTTGTGCAAGAGCAAGTGCAGCGCTCTGACCACTGCGGCTATCTCGTACTTTGTCATGATTAAGGCTCAGATGAAATCTGAAATCACCAGGGGGTTAGGGAACACAGAAACCACAGAATCCCAGACAGCGTGCTTTTACCAGACAATGACCATGTTGTTCCACTCTGCCTCTCTCTCTCATCACACGTGGGAATCACTGTGAGATCGTATGTACACACTCTGAATGAGAAGGGGGTGGGATAGCCTAGTGGTCAGACAGAACATTGCGCTCGCAATTTGACGACCCGGGTTCGATTCCCGGTCGAGGGGACTTTTTTCCCTTGGAGTTAACATCATTGCTGACTCCACTCTTCCCAAAAGTCCTTCGGATAAGACTATAAACCGAGGCCTCGTGTGTGAACGCACGCAGAACATCTTGCGCAAACGTTAAATCCTGTTCCGCTTTTCGTAAGAGTAGGCCATTGCGTGCCGATGGGAACAGATGACAAAATTTACAAAAACTGCATACACATAGGGACTGGATGTAAAAAAAGCACACAAGTGTTTATTCCATTATCCTCGATATAAAAAGAATAAAGAAAAGAAGCTGTTGTTGTTGTTGTTGTTGTTGTTGTTGGGATTGTACTATGTCCCAGCGGAGATTTCCGGTTTAAGTTAGACAAGACGTCTGCGAGTATGGCCGGGTTTTTTTCCATGTACCTCGCCATTGAGGGGACAGGATAGACGACCCGGGTACAGGTTTTCTGTACTTGTTCTGCTATTTTATCAGTCCACCATATACTGTTTGATTGCCCTGTGCTCATTGCCTCGTATAAAAGCAAAGGGATAGATCTAAGGGAAAAATACGGAAATTTCCAAAGTGTTCTGTATGATTCCGAGTCGCATGTCCTAATATCAGTTGCAGCAAGTATTTGCCAGTCACCAGTAGGTCAGTTACTATAAATGAAATTGTATAAACTTATCATCATCCATTATTTTCTTTATCCTTTCACTTTTTCCCCTCATCCCCTTTTCAGTGCATTCTTAACGTGAATGTACCATTGTCTAAATCACCTTGTAGTGAACGGACATTAAACCAATGAGAAGAAGAAGAAGAAGGGACAGGATAGCTCAGTAGTCACAGCGCTAGCTCGCTTTCCCCATGTTAAGGTTAAACGGCATCAAGCGTGGTTACCAGTTGGATGGGTGACCGTTTCCGCGCCTTGGTTCTAGTACAGTCCCCCAGTTTACCCAGCTGTCAATGGGTACCTGCCCCTCTTTAGGGTTCAGGGAAGGTAAAGCAGCGAGGAAGAGGAGATGGGCGCCGCCCTCAATATGCTGGCCCCCAGAGAAGCTGAGGTATCTGATACTTTGCTTCCCTAGGATGACAAGAGGTAATGGGATACCTTTACCTTTTTTTTCATTTGACCTGACCTCTCCTTTTATGGGCAATCGTATTCTGGCTTAAGAGTGTTGTGTCTACATAATGGAGAGTCCACATTGTGTTCTCTTAAGGCCAAGATATCTTTGATGCAGACAATCTTTTGATGCATTGTATTAGAGCAGAGGGAGATTGAAATGTACACCTGGATATTTTTTTTTAGCAGTAACTGATAAAAAAGCCTTTGGCCTGAGTAAGATGAGGGTTTAGGGTGGGGTGTGGGGGATTCTTCTTCTTGGTTTTTGTTCTTAGTTTTGTTGTTGTTGTTGTTTCTGCTGTTAATCTTCTTCTTTTTTAATTTTTTTTTTACAATTCTTCTTGTTGTTCTTGCTTTTGTTGTTCTTGTTCTTGTTGTTCTTGTTGTTCTTGTTCTTGTTGTTCTTGTTGTTCTTGTTGTTCTTGTTCTTGTTTTTGTTCTTGTTTTTGTTCTTGTTCTTGTTCTCCTTCTTCTTCTTCTTCTTCTTCTTCTTCTTCTTCTTCTTCTTCTTCTTCTTCTTCTTCTTCTTCTTCTTCTTCTTCTTCTTCTTCTTCTTCTTCTTCTTCTTCTTCTCCTTCTTCTTTTTCCTCCTCTTGCTGTCGTTATCGTTGTTGTTGTTGCTGTTATTGTTGGAACAGCATCGGTATAGCCTGTGTGGTCCGCGGGGCTATAAACAACATGATTGGATTGTTGTTGGAAGAGAAGAAGAAGAAGAAGAAGAAGAAGAAGAAGAAGAAGAAGAAGAAGAAGAAGAAGAAGAAGGAGAAGAAGGAGAAGAAGGAGAAGAAAGAGAACAACAAGAACAAGAACAAGAACAAGAAGAACAAGAAGAACAGGAACAAGAAGAAGAAGAACAAGAAGAACAGGAACAAGAAGAAGAAGAAGAAGGAGAAGAAGAATTGCGAAGAAGAAGAATTGCGAAGAAGAAGAATTGCGAAGAAGAAGAAGAAGAAGAAGAAGAAGAAGAAGAAGAAGAAGAAGAAGAAGAGAGAAGAAGAAGAAGAAGAAAAGAAGAACAAGAAGAACAAGAAGAACAAAGAAGAACAAGAAGAAGAACAAGAAGAAGAACAAGAAAGGAAGAACAAAGAAGAAGAAGAAGAAGAAGAAGGAAGAAGAAGAAGAAGAAGAAGAAGAAGAAGAAGAAGAAGAACAAGAACAAGAACAAGAAGAACAAGAAGAACAAGAGCAAGAAGAAGAAGAAGACGAGAAGAACAAGAACAAGAACAAGAACAAGAACAAGAACAAGAAGAACAAGAACAAGAACAAGAAGACCAAGAACAAGAAGAATTGCGAGGAATTAAGAAGAAGAAGAAGAAGAAGAATTGCGAAGAAGAAGAAGAATTGCGAAGAAGAATTGCGAAGAAGAAATTGCGAAGAAGAATTGCGAAGAAGAATTGCGAAGAAGAAGAAGAAGAAGAAGAAGAAGAAGAAGAAGAAGAAGAAGAAGAAGAAGAACAAGAACAAGAACAAGAACAAGAACAAGAAGAACAAGAAGAACAAGAAGAACAAGAAGAAGAACAAGAACAAGAAACACAACAAGAAGAACAAGAAACACAACAAGAAGAACAAGAACAAGAAGAACAAGAACAAGAAGAACAAGAACAAGAAGAACAAGAAGAACAAGAACAAGAAGAACAAGAACAAGAAGAATTGCGAGGAATTGCGAAGAAGAATTGCGAAGAAGAAGAAGAAGAAGAAGAAGAAGAAGAAAGAAGAAGAAAGAAGAAGAAGAAAAGAAGAAGAAGAAGAAGAAGAAGAATTGCAAAGAAGAAGAAGAAGAAAAGAAGAAGAAGAAGAAGAAGAAGAAGAAGAAGAAGAAGAAGAAGAAGAAGAAGAAGAAAAGAATTGCGAAGAAGAAGAAGAAAAAATTGCGAAGAAGAAGAAGAAGAATTGCGAAGAATTGCGAAGAATTGCGAAGAAGAAGAAGAAGAATTGCGAAGAAGAATTGCGAAGAAAAATTTGCGAAGAAGAATTGCGAAGAAGAATTGCGAGGAAGAATTGCGAAGAAGAATTGCGAAGAAGAAGAAGAAGAAGAAGAAGAAGAAGAAGAAGAAGAAGAAGAAGAAGAAGAAGAAGAAGAAGAAGAAGAAGAACAAGAAGAAGAACAAGAAGAAGAACAAGAAGAAAACAAGAAGAAGAACAAGAAGAACAAGAAGAACAAGAAGAACAAGAAGAACAAGAAGAACAAGAACAAGAACAAGAAGAACAAGAACAAGAATAAAAAAGAACAAGAAGAACAAGAGCAAAAAGAAATTGCGAGGAATTAAGAAGAAGAAGAATTGCGAAGAAGAAGAATTGCGAAGAAGAAGAAGAAGAAGAAGAAGAATTGCGAAGAAGAAGAAGAAGAAGAAGAAGAAGAAGAAGAAGAAGAAGAAGAAGAAGAAGAAGAAGAAGAAGAAGAAGAAGAAGAAGAAGAATTGCGAAGAAGAAGAAGAAGAATTGCGAAGAAGAAGAAGAAGAATTGCGAAGAATTGCGAAGAATTGCGAAGAAGAAGAAGAAGAATTGCGAAGAAGAATTGCGAAGAAGAATTGCGAAGAAGAATTGCGAAGAAGAATTGCGAGGAAGAATTGCGAAGAAGAATTGCGAAGAAGAAGAAGAAGAAGAAGAAGAAGAAGAAGAAGAAGAAGAAGAAGAAGAAGAAGAAGAAGAAGAAGAAGAAGAAGAACAAAAAGAAAACAAGAAGAAGAACAAGAAGAAGAACAAGAAGAACAAGAAGAACAAGAAGAACAAGAAGAACAAGAAGAACAAGAACAAGAACAAGAAGAACAAGAACAAGAAGAACAAGAATAAAAAAGAACAAGAAGAACAAGAGCAAAAAGAATTGCGAGGAATTAAGAAGAAGAAGAATTGCGAAGAAGAAGAATTGCGAAGAAGAAGAAGAAGAAGAAGAAGAATTGCGAAGAAGAAGAAGAAGAAGAAGAAGAAGAAGAAGAAGAAGAAGAAGAAGAAGAAGAAGAAAAGAAGAAGAAGACCACCACCAACAACAACAACAAGAAGGAGAGAGTTATATGACTCACTATATAACTAGCCAGCCAGTTGACCAGGGACAGGTAAGAGATGAAAACAGGAGAAAAACTTAATGAACTAATTGTGACTTGAAACATGATCAGCATGCATCATCATCGTCTTTCCTTAGAAGACTTGTGCCACGCCCAATTACAGAGCAAATCAGCTTCAGTGTAAAGCTGGGAAATAAACCTCTCCTAAGAGTAGAGCGTATACAAATAAATATAGTAACCACAGCGTGGTCGAAGCTCATTTACCAGGGGACGGAACTCCGGTACAAATAATGCCTGGGTAAAAGTTAACGCCCGTATTCTGGACTGCTAAAGGGTCAGCGTTCTCTGTGCGCTGTAATTGAAGGTATTGGTGCTGATAATGAGCTGTCTGCTTCCTCTACTCCCCACGGTACCTTCCTTGCTTTCTCGAAGAAAGGGGGGGGGAGAGAGAGAGAGAGAAGAGAGAGAGAGAGAGAGAGAGAGAGAGAGAGAGAGGGGGGGGGGGAGAGAGAGGGGGGGAGAGAGAGACAGAGAGAGAGAGAGAGGAGGGGGAGGGGAGAGAAGAGGGGGGGTGGGGAGAGAGAGAGAGGGGGGGTGGAGAGAGAGAGAGAGGGGGGGTGGAGAGAGAGAGAGAGAGAGGAGAGAAAGAGAGAAGAGAGAGAGAGAGGAGAGAGAGAGAGAGAAGAGAGAGGAGAGAGAGAGAGAGAGAGAGAGAGAGAGAGAGGAGAGAGAGAGAGAGAGAGAGAGAGATTGATTTATTCTTTATATCGAGGATAATGGAATAAGCACTCTTGTGTTTTTTTTACATCCAGGTCCCCGTGAGAGAGAGAGAGGGAGAGAGAGAGGAGAGAGGGAGAGAGAGAGAGAGAGAGAGAGAAGAAGAGAGAGAGAGACAGACAGACAGACAGACAGACAGACAGACAGACAGACAGACAGGACAGACAGACAGAGACAGAGAGAGAGAGAGAGATTGATTTATTCTTTTATATCGAGGATAATGGAATAAGCACTCTTGTGGGTTTTTTTTACATCCAGTCCCCCGTGAAGAGAGAGAGAGGAGAGAGAGAAGAGAAGAGAGAGAGAGAGAGAGAAGAGAGAGAGAAGAGAGAGAGAGAGAGAGAGAGAGAGAGAGAGAGAGAGAGAGAAAAATAAAAACTGTAGGGGTCGGGGTGTTGAATAAGTGGATTTTTTTTTTTTATTGTAAACAGCAGCAACAATAAAAACAGATGTGGGGCGGGGAGGGGTGGGGGGGGGGGGAAAGAGGGGGGAAAAGGGGGGGGGGAAAGAAGAAGAAGGGGGGTTATAAAAATTTTTTTTTTTTTTAGCGGGAGAGGGTTTAAGGACCATTTTAAAAGAAAAGTAGAAGGGGAAAAAAAAATATCAGTGAAACTACTTAAAAAAACCTTCCCTTTCTCCTGTCTCTTGTCTCTTTGTTCTGCTCTTCTCTGTGGTCTCCGCTCTGTCTGTCTGTCTGTCTTTTCGGGCCGTCTGTTTCTGTCGGGGGCTGTTTTGTCTTTCCCCCTGTCTGTCTGTCTGTCTGTCTGTCTGTCTGTCTCTTCCTTTTCCCTTTCTTTCTCTCTCCTCTCTCTTCTTTCTCCCCTTTTCTCTCTCTCCTCCTCTCTCTTTCTGTTTTCTCAGTTTTCTCAGTCTTTTTCCTCTCTGTCTCTCTCTGTCTCAGCTTTCTCTGCCCCTTTTTCTCTCTCTTCTCTCTCGCCCCTGTCTCTCTCTGTCTCATGTCTCTCTTTTCTTTTTTCCCCCCTTTCTCTTCTTCTCAGTTTGCATACAACGGGGCCCCGGGTTAAAAAAGCCAGTTTTTTTTTCTGTTACCCCTCATATAAAAGAATAAATAAATAAATAGAAAAATAAATAAATAAATAAATAAAAATAAATAAATAAATAAATAGTCTCTCTGTTCTTTTCTCTCCGTCATTTTTGAAGAAACCAAAAAAAAAGTTTATTGCTAGAAGCCCCCCCCAAAAGAGCCCTTTTTTAAAAATTTTTTTGATTAAAAAATGTTCAACCCCAACCCTGAAAAAATTTTTGCAAATTTCCATTTTTTTAAGGATTTCAAAAGAGACATAATTTTTCGTTAATTTTCTTTTTTTTTCTAAAATTAAGAAGTTCAAATTTTTTCTGTTTTCTTCCCCCAAAACCTTATATGGGGAAAGCCTTTCTAAAAATTTTTCCATTTCTTTCCTATTGTTATTCCATTCCGCTTTCCCCCCTTTAATTTTTTCCCCCCTCCCCTCTCTCTCTCTTTTCCCCCCCTTCTCCCCCCTCCCCTCTCTCTCTCCCCTTCCCCCCCATCCCCTTCTTTTCCCCCTCCTTTTCCCCTTTCTCCCTCCCCCCCTCTCTCCCCCCCCCCTCTCCCCCCCCCCTTAGGTTTTTTCTTCTTTCTTCTTTTTTCTTTTTTCTTCTTTTTTCCCTCCCTCCCCTCTCCCTCCCCCTCTCCTCCCCCCCTTTTCTCTCTCTCCCCCCCTCCCCTCCCTCTCTCTGGGGTAGTTTTCCCTTCTTGGATACCACGGGGAAGGGGGAAATTTAAAAAGTGGGGGAAAATTTGGTGTTTTTTAAAGGGGAAAGGCCGAAAAATCCCCCTAAAAGGACTGCCTTCTTTTGGGAACTGTTTGAACCTTTTCTGCAAAAAAAATGTCTTATTTCCTTTTTAAAAACGCGGGAAGGGCCCCAAATTTTTAAGTGCGCGTTTGCACCCACTGGCCCCCCCCTTACCCCCCAACTCAAAAAAACAAAAAAGGACACGGGCTTACAAAAAAAAATTTTCTGGCCAATGCCAGGGACAGGGAAGGAAGAGACCACAGGGCCACTCTGCAAAAAAAAAGAAGGTAAATTTTTTTTGTCCCTTTTGGGGGTTATTTTTAAAAAAGGGCCAAAACCCGTTTTTTTCAATCTGAAAATGCCCCCGTGTTTTTATTTTGCAACCCCCGCACTGCAGTGTTGGGAGTTTGCACGTGCTGCTCGCTCGGCCCCCGTCTCCAACTACAGGAATGAACCCAAATTATTTCGGGGTCGGTCCGTGCATTGACTACTTTTGGGGGGAAGAGACAGAAATTTTGACGCACTGATTTTGGGGGAAAAGACGGCATTTGGACAAAGTGAGCAAGACAAAAAAACCACCCATTTGACGCTAACAGTACGTAAAAAATGTGACAGGAAAAAAGACAGAAAAGAAAGCTTTAAGTGAAGACGTTTTCACCAGACTGAACCACACAGCCACCCTCCAGAGACTGCAGGGACATACTGGAACAACGCAACGTCTAGACAACAAAAAGGACATTTCCTTGAAAAGTAAAAGGGGAAAAAAAAAATCCCCAAAAACAGCATTAAAGACAAACACCTTTAGCAATCCACAGGGCATGGACATCCCACCCACGAAACTAGTACAGATGTTTTATAAGGGTGACAGTGTCGTTCATACTGTCTTGTTCTCACTGATGTTTGACATTTTTTACCCGCAATCAGTTTTCCCCCTTACGAAGACCTTGAGTGAATTTCATTGTTAAATTTTTTTGCTGTTAATTCGATTTTCCTCCTCTCCCCCCAAGTCCCTATGTGAAAAGCCGAAGAGCTTGACGCATTTAAACCCTTTTTCATTTTTCATTTTCATTTTTCTCTCTCTCTCTCTCTCCCCCTCTTCTCTCTCTCTTCTCTCCCCTCTCTCTCTCTTCCTCTTCCTTCACTGAAAAAAAAATTCGGGGAAAATCAATTTACATTTTTTTTTAACCTTTTTCAATGCTTGATTTTATAGAGGCCTATCCCAAGCGGACTGAACCATTTTTTACCTCTGTTTTAAAAAAAAGGATTCAATAACCAATAACTTCGGGGATTTTTTTTAGTAAATAAAGCAAAAACTGTGTTTATTTAAAAAGAAAATACAGAAATGGTAAAAATAACAAAAACAAGGTGATCACTAGGTGGTTTAAAAGGGGCTATTCCACTGTTGATCAAATTTTTTTTACTTCTCGCTTGGTACAAAAACATTTTTCTTTGAAACAAAAACTCTAGGTAGCCTTTATTATTTTAAAAAAACGTTTGATACTGTAAAAACTTGTTTTTCCTATAGTGTTAAAAAGGGGTTTTAAAAAAAATTTACAAGAAACAAAGCATGTATGACATTAAA
>JASPKP010001957.1:7500-20000 GCA_030674155.1 Stramonita haemastoma | reverse complement strand
AATGACTCGACTTGACAAATGACTCAACTTGACAAATGACTCAACTTGACAAATGACTCGACTTGACAAATGACTTGACTTCTCCCTGACTCCTTTGAGGAGTTGTTGCGAGAGTGTCGTGTACGAGAGACAGGCAGAGGACCCACACACACACACACACACACACACACACACACACACACTGCCTGGTGTAACAAGGTCAAGGTCAAGGTAAAGGTGTCCCATCACCTGTGTGGCCGTAGGGGAGCGAGGCGTCAGAGACCTCAGCTTCTCTAGGGGCCAGCATGTTGAGGGCGGAAGCGCCCATCTCCTCTCCCTCGCTGCTTTACCTTCCCTGACCCTAAAAGAGGGCAGGTACCCATTGACAGACTGACAAACACACAAACAAGCGCTTTGATTTGTTTTTACAAGATATAGCGCTATATAAATTCCATGTATTATTATTATTATTATTATTATTATTATTATTATTATTATTATTATTATTATTATTATTATTATTATTATTATCATTATTATTATTATTATTATTATTATTAAACACACAAACACACACACATACACAGAACTTTACAATAGTCAGTCCTAGCCTGAACAGCACTCTGACGATCTGTGCACACACACACGCACACAGAGTTCGTTTGTCGGGTTACTGAAACACCAATATATCCAGCATACATTCCTGAAGTCGGAATGCAGCTGCCTTCATGGTGGCCAAAAAAAAAACCCAACCAAAAATAACCCTGGGTGTATGGGCAAAAATCTCATCCTCTGTGAACCTCAAGTTCTAGCCCAGGAAGAAAAGACCCCCACTCCCCCGGAAAAAACCCCAACAAACACCCTCCATCCCCAAGACCTGTACTTATCAAGCCATACAAAAAAAGAAACTCTTTAGGCATCTCCTACAGAGACCACACAAGCAACAAAGAAGTGCATAACAGAATCCAGCAAACCATTGGGCCCTACGAAAAACCTTCTGACCATCGTAAAGAAGGGTTAACTTAAATGGTACGGGCATATCACAAGATCAAAAGGACTAGCAAAAACACTACTGCAAGGCACTGTCCAAGGAGGACGAAAAAGAGGCAGACCAAGGAAGAGATGGGAGGACAACATCAGCGAATGGACAGGCCTAGAACTCAACAAAACTATGAGAAAGTGAGAACACTGAGAGGAATGGAGGGAACTGGTTGTCAAGTCTTCAAGGACGCCCCCACAGTCGCCAGACTAAGGGATATATATATATATATATATATATATATATATATAGAGAGAGAGAGAGAGAGAGAGAGAGAGAGAGAGAGGAGAGAGAGAGAGAGAGAGAGAGAGAGAGAGAGAGAGAGAGAGAGAGAGAGAGAGAGAGAGAGAGAGGCAAGGCAAGGCAAGGCAAGGCAAGGCAAGGGAAGGCAAGGCAAGGCAAAGTCTTTTATTCGAGGATAATAGATAAGCACTCATGTGCTTTTTTACATCCAGTCCCCGCCCTTTTCAGGGATACATCAAGTTGAAAAGATACTAAACAATAAAGCTTTACGCAGTACCAAACAACACACAAGAATAAGGACACTATATATGATAAGGTAATAAAAATGCACTCAATCAGAAGACAAAAATCAGAAGTCACAATAAAAATATTTTGATTATGGAAGAATAGAAAAGTGTTAATAGGTAAGGAGCAAATAAGAAAACTAGATAAATAAACAACTAAAACATCAATCCACCACCATCTGTCAAAAGTTATACATGTGACATAATCATACAATTGGATAAAAGGGGGAAAAAATTTAACTAATATCCTTATTGGAGGGGAGGGGGGGGGTAGAGATACTATCAATAAAAATGTAAATAAAATAAAAATTTTAAAAAAAGAGAAAAAAAAGAGAAAAGTTACATAAAACATCTAGTTTCAAGAGAATAGCGGAGAGAGAGAGAGAGAGAGAGAGAGAGAGAGAGAGAGAGAGAGAGAGAGAGAGAGAGAGAGAGAGAGAGAGAGAGAGAGAGAGAGAGAGAGAGAGAGAGAGAGGCAAGGCAAGGCAAGGCAAAATTCCTCCACTCGAGGACAACAGACAAGCACTTGTGTGCCTCTTTCACATCCAGTCCCGCTCCCCCCAGGGACAACATCATGATAAAAAGACAGCCCCAACCAAAACAACAACTACAAAGGTTCAAACACCAAGAGCAAAAAAGCCATACCAAGCATCAAACAACAGGCGAGAAACAAAACAGAGATACAGTATTAAGGCAATGTTATAAAAAGGCACTCACCCAGAAACGAAAACAAGAAGCGAGACTCAATGACGATTTCGATTTGAATATAAAAAACAACAACAACAACAACAACAACAACAAAAACAAACAAACAAACAAACAAAAAAAGCACAAACAAACAAACAAAGCAAACAAACGACAGCGCAACAACTAAGGATCAAAGATGAGAAAATGATGAGGACAGATGACTGAAAACATCAATCGACCACCATCCACTATCAAAACAAGTCCCACAAAACGTAAGACCTTGATATAAGGGGAGAAAGAACAACAACAGGTAAGAAATAATACAGAGATACACTACCGAGGCAACGTTACAAAAGGCACCCATTCAGAAACGAAAACATGAAGCAAGAATCAATGATGATTTTGATTTGAATTATAAAAAAAAAGAAAAAAGAAAAAAAATATATATATATAAATTAGATAAAAAGACAAAATAAAACAAACAAACAAACAAAAAGAAAGAGCAAACATGAGAATATGATGAGGTCAAATGACCGAAAACGTCAGTCCACCACCATCCACCACCAAAACAAGTCCCATAAAACATATGTTTCCGAACAAAAAAACAGAGAGAGAGAGAGAGAGAGAGAGAGAGAGAGAGAGAGAGAGAGAGGAGAGAGAGAGAGAGAGAGAGAGAGAGAGAGAGGAGAGAGAGGTTTTCCAACAGGATGAGGTGTGGTTAGTTACTTCTGATGCATCAAGTGGATTAGAAGATGATTTTTGTAGGTTGTTAATGATTGGTGCTGTTTAATTGAACCAGGAAGAGAATTCCACCACATAGGGCCTGAGTACAGTAAACTAGATTTGAACAAATCTATTCTTGGGATGGGGACAGCAGGCTTTACAGTATTTCTGTAATGATTCATAGGAAAGTTATCTTTTAAGGATGTGGGGATGCCTTTGTTATATTTTAGTCTTTGGTGTAGGGGAAGAATATTTAACTGAGTATAATCTACTTCTAGTAAGGTTGTTTTCTTCAAAAGGACGAGTTTAAGAGCACGTTTATGGAGGCTTAACAACGGTTTCAAAGTGTTTGCACTGGCAGAATCCCACAGGGTTGAAGCATAATCTATTGAGGATTGTACATAAGCTTGAAAAAATAATTTCCTTGAGTGAAGGTCAAGAAAGTGTTTAATTTTAGTCAACTGGTATACTCTTTGTGATAAATACTTGCATAGGTGAGAGATGTGGTAGAACCAGCTAAGATTTTCATCCATTGTTACTCCTAGGACTTTGTGGTGAGAGATTTGTTCAATTGCCTCCTTATTGATCTGGATGGGAAACAGTTTAAGAGATAAATTTTGTCGCTTTTGTCTGGTGGTGATAAGCATGCATTTTGTTTTTTTTTTGGATGAATTGTCATGTGGTTCAGTTCTGTCCATTTGACAAGGTCGTCAGTGCTTTTTTGTAATATAGTTGCAAGAAAGTCAATGTCGTTATGACTCGTATGTATGGTTGTGTCATCTGCAAATAGTTCACATTTAGATTTGATGTGTACAGGAAGGTCATTTATATATAATGAAAAGAGATTTGGCCCTAGTATGGATCCTTGTGGTACTCCATAATGAATGGGCTTCAGTTTGGATGTGGATGTAGCTATAGAGACACATTGTTGCCTGTTTGTGATATAGGAATTAAGTAGTCCTAGAGTTTCTGTAGAGATGCTATATAGATTTAGCTTTTTGAGAAGAAGTTTGTGGTCAATCGTATCAAATGCCTTTTTGAAATCTACAAATAATACTCCACAAAATTTATTGTCGTTAATGTTTGATAGCCAATTGTCTACAAGACTAGTCAGTGCCGTGTGGCATGAATGATTTTGTCTAAATCCAGACTGATTAGGGTGAAGTAGGTTGTTGATATCTATATGATGGACTAGGTGCTTATTTATATGTTTTTCCAGGGGCTTTGAGAGCATGGGTATAATAGAGATTGGCCTATAGTTTGATGGGTCAGAAGTATCACCCGACTTGTAGATGGGTATCACTTTAGCACATTTGAAGGCATTAGGGAAGTAGTTTTTGTCAAGACAAAGGTTATATACATGTGTTAGGGTGTCAGTGCTAACTGGGGCTGATAGTTTTAGTATTTTGCTGTCTATTCCATCAAGACCACGTGTTCTTGATTGTTTGAGGTGAGTTAGATAGTTATAGACCTCTGAAACAGATATGAATGGTATGTGAAGTTTAGAAGGAATATGCTTTTCTTGGCAGTAATGTTTTAATTCATTGAGGTCATTGGACTTTGAATTATCATTGCTAATTACGTTAGAGGAAACATTGATGAAGTGATTGTTAAGTTTTTCACTAGAAATGTCTTTGATTATGTTTGATTTGGAAGATGGCTGATTGTTTGTTATCTGGTTTATTGCTTGCCATATAGTCTTTGAGTTTTGTTTGGAAGAAAGTAAATCTTGGAAATATTTCTTTTTTCTCGACTTTTTTGTGAGTTTATGGCATTCCTTAATTTTTTTGACTCCTCATAATATTTATTTTCTTTTAGAAAATCTCTAAGATAACATGCTTCCTCTAGTTCTTTTGTGAGCCAAGGCGGTTTGGGGACATGTTTGATCCTAATTGTTTTTAGTGGAGCATGCTTGTTGTAGATTTCAGTAAAAGTTTTTATCCAAAGCTCAATTGCTAAGTCTGGATCTGTAATGTTGAATGTTTCCGAGATCTTGGAGTCACATAATTCTAGGAGAAAAAGCTGTTCATCAAATTTTGCGAAAGAACGATAGGTTATAGTTTTATGGCCAGGTTTGGGAATTTTTGTTCCTTTTTTTGACCATGTGGCACAGACTGGATAGTGATCGCTGCAGTTGTAGACAGGGACACACGTTTCTATGATGTTTTTAGGGTTAGATGCGTAGATGTGATCAATAATTGTGCTTGAAGTTGATGTGACTCTTGTGGGTGAATTGACTAATTGGTGAAGATTGAGGGAATTCATAACTTGGGTCCATTGATTGTGTACTTTTGCTAGGTCAATATTGAAGTCACCCAGTAAGATTATTTCTCTGGATTCTAATAGGACTTCGTTCATCATGGAGTCAAACTTGTCTATCCAATTTGTTCTTTCTGATGGATTTTTGTAGCAGAACCCCATTACAATAGGGTGTGTACCTTTCACAGAGACTTCAATCCAGATAGATTCTACTTCATGACTTTCTAGATGGGGAAGACGTTTGAACGTTACTGATTCACTAATATAGATTAAGATCCCAGTTTCTTTGGAATGTTGTGGATCTCTTCGTAGGATTTTGTAACCGGGAATATATATGTACGTGTCCATTATATGCTTTGAAAGTCTTGACTCAGAAAGACCAATTATGTGAAATGGTTTGCCTTGATTTGTGATGAGCGTTGATATATCTTCGATTTTATTTACTGCATGGTTTATGTTTAGGTGGCAGATTCGTAATCCATCCTTGGAGGGCCAGGAAGTATGCTTTGAATGCATCTGTCAGTTAGTTTAGTGAGGAATGTTAAGTGTGTGTAAAGTTTGGTGATGATGAAGAAAAATAAGTTGGAAAAGTAATAATAGGGGCGAGTCGAGTAAGCACTTGATTGGGACAAAAGATGAAATGTATAAGAAAGAATAAAAAATCATTAAACACTGAATATACAACAAATGATAATATATATAAATGGATTTAGTAACTCAAATAAACCCTCTGAAGTCTATTCAGAAGAACACATTGAATAAACAGAACCAGCAATCAGGGGCACAAATAGTATGATACGGTTATGTAGAAGAAGAGAGGTTAAGAAAATGGAAAGAAAAGGAATATATATATATATATATATATATATATATATATAAGAGAGAGAGAGAGAGAGAGAGAGAGAGAGAGAGAGAGAGAGAGAGAGAGAGAGAGAGAGAGAGAGAGAGAGAGAGAGAGAGAGAGAGAGAGAGAAACAAGCAAAACAATACTAAATCACCTTGAACAGTCAAGGTAATACAATGTTGAAAAATATAAAAAGTACACCTGTAACAGCAATGGAAACAATAGTCACGGCCAGAATACTGGAGTATATCCTGATGCACAATCAGTGCAGTCCTGAAGAATAGAATGTTGGCACACAATCAGCACAGATCCTGAATTTTTTTTTTTTTTTTTTTTTTAGTCATATGAAAGAAGATCTGGCACTGATCAGTCACTGTGTGCTACACATTCAGAGCACTGCAGGTGGGCACACTTCGAGCACAGAATATTTGATAAAGTATATAGATATCAGTCTGTCACCAAGTGAACAGCTCAAGACCATGGGGCGTGGAGCACAGGAAACAGTCTTTGCAATCTTGTGGTATTGTTTGCACATATGTTCATGTGTACACAATCATTTTGTTCACTCCCACACACACATACACACACGCATACACACACCTTAGTGAAGGCCAGTACTAGAGTATGTTCTGATGCTCAATCAGCGCACTCCTGAAGAATAAGATGTTGACACACAATCAGCACAGATCCTGAAGATTTTAGTCAAGTCTTTTCTGGAAGAAATATGATTTGGTGCTGGGCATCACTGTGGGCTCAACATTCTGAGCACTGTTTCAGGGGGGCACGTCACAAGCACAGAATGTCTGATATATATATATATATAAGAATCAGTCAATCACCAGGTAAACTAGTCTAGACCATGGGGTGTGGAGCACAGGAAACAGTCTTCATAATCCTGTCCTGCTGTTGTTTTGTAAAACACATATGTTCATGTGCAGGTAAACATTTTGTTCATTCACACCCGCATTGTTCATTGTTCATTCACACAGGCATTCACACACACACACACACATATACATACACATACACATACTCGCACACACATACACACACTGTGTATGTATAAAAGTATAGGTAGGTGCATGCATGCACACGCACCCTCATTTACACACACATATATATTCTTGTTGAGTGTTGGTAGAGTGGAATGTTCACACGAGAGTTTCTAGGGTATATAATACTGTGTTGGGTTTGACATAAGGAACATTGGACAGGAAGGCTGGAGTTGGGTGAGGTCTGGAGACAGGCACTGCTGGGTAGGGTGGGGGCAGGTGGTGGGGAGAGCGTAGGGACATCGCAAGTCGTGGATGTGGGAGGGTTTGTCTGTTGACCCAGACATTGTCATTCTGGGGTAGGTGGGTGGGATGGTGTCCTGACATCTGGGATGGAAAAGGGCATCCAGGGACACTGGAATTTTGTAGAGACCCTTTTTGCAGCGGAGATGGGGCTTGTGTCCTCTGCTGGTGGGTGGGCCATGTAGTAGGAGCTGTCAGGAGTGGCTGTCGTTTAAGCCGGGGGTCAGCGTACTTGAGGCTGTATGCTAACCTGTCTGAACCTTTGGGGCTGGGATGGAAGTGGTCGGAATATATAAGTCTTTCCCTGGGGCTCCACTGGTGGTTGTAAATATGGAAGTGTGGTCTGCAAAGGGGACATTTTCTGCAGCACACACTTTAGCTAGGGAAATATTTGACACATTTACTGTTTTCTTTAGGGGGTGCCGTCCCATTGGGGGGATGATGGAGGATGCCAGCAGCCTGGCGTGGGGGAACACATGTTTGATATTTTTTATAAGATGTGTCCATTTGTTTTCTGTGATGGATGTATATTTGCATGTGTTTATTCCTGTGTGAAAAATGATGTGATGTACCTCTTTGTTGTTGGGAATATGTTTGAGCCAATGAATAAGGTCATCAACTGTGATACCTGAGATGCTGATGTTCTGATTCCTGCCTTTGTGAAATAGGATATCAGATTTGATCCGTTGTGTCACCGAGTCACCTAAAATGAGGTTGGTTGTGTTGGAATGTACCCTTTGTTCGGCTAGTTGTTGGCGTGGTGTGAGAGTGTTGCTGGTGGTATTTTGGGGTGCTTCAGAGGTGTTGGATTGCAGTTTAGTGTCTTTTCTTTTCCTAGGAGAGACTGTTGTCCAATCATTTGTGTTTAAATCATTGTCCACAGGGATGTCTACAGGGATGTCAGAAGTTTGATTGTTAGAGCCTACTTGGTTGCTGTTTTTGTCAGTGTTGACTGTTTGGTTGTTGATGTCTACAGAAATGTTGGAGGATTGTTTGTCTGAGTCTGTTTGATTGACTTTGATAGTGTTGACTGGGGCATGTTGTGGAGTTGTAGTGTCAGATGGAGTTTGCTTCAGGTCAGTGTGGTCTTTGATAGTGTTGACTGAGGCATGCTGTGGAGTTGTAGAGTTGGGCTGAGTTGGCATAGAGTCAAAGTTGTCATGTGTACATTGTTTTTTGTTTTCGTTGTCATAGTAAAGAAGAGAAAATCTGTTGGTGGTAGGGAAGGAAGATAGAAAGGAATCCTGTTCTTTATCTGACTGTAAGGCTGAGTGTTTTTGTGTGTGTGCATTTGATAGTGTGTGTTTCAGTTGTGTGAGTTCTGACTTCAAGTCATGGTTTTCGTTTTGCAGTTTGTGTACACTCTTGGTGAGGGACCCTAACACTTTAGTGGCTTTTTTAATTGAACAAGTTAGGGAGTGTATCTTTTGCTTCTGTTGTAGTGATGTTTGGGTGACTCCATATTTGCATAGGTAACGAGGAAAGCAACGTGACTTTTGGTGAGGATGCGTGGTTGATGGTGAGAGATGTTGCACCTGTTGCTTCTGTACTGGGAGTGGATGTGGTGTTTGTACTGAGTTTTGTGGAGTGGTTTGTGTTGTGTTCCCCACAGTTGAATTTACCTGGCCTGGCTGCTGGATTGGTGGAGATGAGGATGATGATGGTGATGATGGAGGCAGCTGAGTATATGGACTGGGTGGTGGGCTGGTGGTGGAAGGGGTAAGTGAATCCAGTCTGGAGAGGCGAGGACTTTTGGATGGGGAGGGAATGTCTTGAGGAATTAATTTGCCAGAAGGGGAAGGTTTGGGTTGGGGTAGAGGTAGCTCTGACAGGTTGCGCACAGCCTCCTCCAAGTTTGGTTGACCCTCTTTCTGTGTCAGGTTGTAGATGGCTCTAATCACCTGAACCAGTGACTGGAATTCCTTCCTGAGCCATCCTCTGCACAGGTAGCCTTGTACTAGTATAGTACCCGTGGTGTAGAAGGCAGTGACAGTGATAAGTTTTTTGTCTGCACAGTTTACCTGTATTTTTGTTTTGTAAAGTTCGTCACTGGGTAGGGTGGTAGGAATACTAGATAGGTCACCATTGTCACTAAGTGAAATCAGTTTGTTGGGTTGTGCATAGTCATTCCAATAAACACTAAAGTCTGGTTGACTGTTTACACTACACATGTAAGGCTTATAAAAGATTTTTCTAGCTAAGGGAAGCAGTGGAAAAGGGACAGTAAAAGTTAACTGTTTTGGGTCGATTTTGATATGTATTTGGGGGGCCCAGTCACATTGGGTATTGTTGGTGACGGCAGACATTTTTGGGGGTGGAGGGGGAGGGGACAGGGGGAGTGGAGATGGAGTGAAGAGAGATTGGTTATTCTGTTTTTAACCCATGGCCCTAGTTCAAGAGTTCACATCTTCAAACACATGACACACTTCACTGCATACTGATCCATTTACATGGGGGCAGTCTGAAGTGTACTGGAAGAAAATAGTTAAAAAAAAAAAAAAATATATATATATATATATATAAATATATAAAGTGATGGCGATTGTATGCTGTTTTTATCCCATGGCCCCTAGACCAACAGTTCGCATCTTCAAACACATGACACACTACACTGCACACTGGTCCATCTACATGGGGGCAGTCAGAAGTGTACTAAAAGAAAATGGTTTAAGGAGGGGCAAGGCAAGGCAAGGCAAGGCAAGGCAAGGCAAAATTCTTTTATTCGAGGATAATAGATAAGCACACATGTGCTTTTTTACATCAAGTCCCCACCCCTTTCAGGGATAACATCAAGATAAAAAGACAGCCTCAACTAAAACAAGAACAATTATAATGATCCAAATACCAAGAGCAAATCATACCAAGTGTCAAACAACAGGTAAGAAATAACACAGAGATACAATATTAAGGTAATGTTATAAAAAAAACAAGGCACTCATTCAGAAACGAAAATAAGAAGTAAGAATCAGTGATGATTTTGATTTGGATAATAAACAAGCAAACAAACAAACAAAGAAACAAAAAAAAAACAAAAAAACAACAACAAAAAAGAAAGAAAGAAAATAAAATAAAAAAAAAAAAAAAATTAAATAAAAAAAAAACACCCAAAACCCCCCCCAACCAACCAAACAAACAAAAAAGGCGCAATGATTATAGATAAAACATGAGAATATAATGAGGTTAGATGACTGAAAACATCAATCCACCACCATCTATCATCAAAATATGTCCCATAAAACATAAGATTTTGATAAGGGTGAGAAAGAACAACAGGTAAGAAATAAGACAGAGATACAATATTAAGGTAATGTTATAAAAAGGCACTCATTCAGAAACGAAAATGTGAAGTAAGAATCAATGAACAATTTGATTTGAGTACAAAAAACCAAACAAAAACCAACCAAAGCAACAACAACAACAACAACAACAACAACAAAAGGCGCAAGATTAAAGAGCAAACATGTGAATATGATGAGGTTAAATGACTGAAAACATCAATCCCACCATCTATTATCAAAATAAGTCCCATAAAGCACAAGTTTTTGAACAAAAAAAACCCAACTCACACACACACACACACACACACACACACACACACACACACACACACACACACACACACACACACACACACACACACCTCACTTAGTCTTATGATTATAGTCATAAGATCATCATAATCAGAGAGAAGTGAGGAGGGAGAGGGCAGATAGTTGGAGAGGGGGGAAGTGTGGTTTGTTATTTTTGATTCATCAAGTAGATTAGAAGGTGATTTTTGAAGGTTGTTAATGATTGATGCTGTTTAATTGAGTCAGGGAGGGAGTTCCATAGCGTAGGGCCTGAGTATAGTAAACTAGTTTTGAACAAGTCTATTCTTGGGATTGGGACACTTGGCTTTACGGTATTTCTGGAATGATTCATTGGGAATTTGTCTTTTAAGGATGTGGGGACATTTCCTGTCAGTATCTTAAACATCATGATGCCTTTGTTATATTTTAGTCTTTGGTGTAGGGGAAGGATATTTAACTGAGTATAATCCCCTTCTAGCAAGGTTGTTTTCTTCAGAAGGACCAGTTTGAGACCACGTTTATACAGACTTAGTAATGGTTTCATGGTATTTGCACTGGCAGAGCCCCACAGGGTTGCAGCATAGTCTATTGAGGATTGTATATAAGCTTGAAAAAACAGTTTCCTTGAATGGAAATCGAGAAAGTGTTAAATTTTAATCAACTGGTAGACTTTTTTGGACAAATATTTGCATAGGTGAGATATGTGGTAGAACCAGCTGAGATTTTCATCAATTGTCACTCCTAGAACTTTGTGGTGAGAGGTCTGTTCGATTGCTTCCTTTTTTATGTGAATTGGAAATAGTTTATGTGGTAAATTTTGTCGCTTTTGTCTGGTAGTGATAAGCATGCATTTTGTTTTTTTGGGATGGATAGACATGTGGTTCAGTTCAGTCCATTTGACAAGGTCGTCAGTGCTTTTTTGTAATAAGGTTGTGAGATAGTCAATGTCATTATGGCTCCTATGTATGGTTGTGTCATCTGCAAATAGTTCACATTTGGAATTGATATGTAGAGGAAGGTCATTAATGTATAATGAAAAGAGAATAGGGCCCAATATGGATCCCTGTGGTACTCCATAATGAATGGGCTTTAGTTTGGATGTTGATGTAGCTATTGAGACACACTAGTGTCTATTTGTAAGATATGAATCGAGTAGTCCTAGGGTTTTTGTAGAAATGTTATACAGGTTTAGCTTTTTAAGGAGAAGTTTGTGGTCAATTGTATCAAATGCTTTTTTGAAATCAACAAATAATACTCCACAAAATTTATTGTCATTGATGTTTGATAGCCAGTTATCTACAAGACTGGTCAGTGCTGTATGACACGAGTGCTTTATTCTAAATCCAGACTGATTAGGATGAAGTAAGTTGTTGATTTCTGTATGACGGACTAAGTGTTTATTCATATGTTTTTCCAGTGGTTTTGAAAGGATCGGTATAATGGAGATGGGCCTATAGTTTGAAGGATCAGAAGTATCGCCAGACTTGTAGATGGGGATTACTTTAGAACATTTGAAGGCGTTGGGGAAATAGTTCTTATCAAGGCAGAGGTTATATATATATGTTAGGGTGTCTGTGA
>JASPKP010001957.1:0-2500 GCA_030674155.1 Stramonita haemastoma | reverse complement strand
AGGCCTGAGTATAGTAAACTGGACTTGGACAAGTCTATTCTTGGGATTGGGATACTTGGCTTTTCAGTATTTCTGGAACGATTCATTCGGAACTTATCTCTTAAGGATGTGGGGACAGCTCCTGCCATTATCTTAAATATCAGGATGCCCTTGTTATATTTTAGTCTTTGTTGTAGGGGGAGAATACTTAACTGAGTATAATCCACGTCAAGTAATGTTGTTTTCTTCAGGAAGATAAGTTTGAGAGCACGTTTATACAGACTTATCTCTTATTCTCTCACGTCTGGACTATTGCAATTCTCTTTTAGCTGGTCTGCCAGCATCATCCATCCATTCTCTTCAACGTATACAAAACTCTGCAGCTCGTCTGGTCCTCAGAAAGAAAAAATCTGAGCACATTACCCCTCTCTTGCAATCTCTCCATTGGCTGCCCATACCACAGAGAGTAATCTACAAGATCAATACCCTCTGTTACAAATGTCTCCACAATACTGCACCCTCCTACCTCTGTGAATGTCTTCACTTGTACACACCTTCTCGCTCCCTCCGCTCGTCGGCAGATACTTTGTCCTTAAGAACACCCAGATTCAACCTATCTACCGTTGGCCACCGCTCTTTCTCAGTTTCTGGTCCATCAACGTGGAACGACCTTCCTCTCTCCCTCCGGCAAAAGCCTACTTATGACACTTTTAAATCCAACCTCAAGACACACCTATTTCAAACCTAAGTTTTTCTCCTTCCGCTTCCATCTCTTACCTGTCCCTGCCTTCAACATTCACCTGCCAAAGTGCAAAACGTTTGTGTGTGTGTGCGTGTGTGTGTGTGTGTGTGTGTGTGTGTGTGTGTGTGTGTGTGTGTGTGTGTGTGTGTGTGCGCGTGCTGCGTGCGTGCGTGCGTGTGTGTGTATGTATGCGTGCACATTCGAATTTGTCAAAACTGTAAATTGTTGCTGTTTGTGTGTTGTGTAGGTTGAATGCATGCGCTTTGATTTGTTTTTGCAAGATATAGCGCTATATAAATTCCATGTATTATTATTATTATTACTTGATGAGGGTTTCATAGTGTTTGCACTGGCAGAATCCCATAGGGTTGAGGCATAGTCTATTGAGGATTGTATATAAGCTTGAAAGAATAATTTCCTTGAATGGTAGTCAAGGAAGTATTTAATTTTAGTCAACTGGTATACTCTTAAGGACAAGTATTTGCATAGGTGAGATATGTGGTAGAACCAGCTGAGATTTTCATCAATTGTCACTCCTAGAACTTTGTGATGAGAGGTTTGTTCGATTGCTTTCTTTTTTATATGTATTGGAAACTGATTATGAGGTAAATTTTGTCGCTTTTGTCTGGTGGTGATAAGCATGCATTTTGTTTTTTGGGGGTGAATAGACATGTCGTTCAGATCTGTCCATTTGACAAGATCATTACAGCTTTGTTGTAATATAGTTGCAAGAGAGTCAATGTCATTATGGCTTGTATGTATGGTTGTGTCATCAGCAAATAGTTCACATTTAGATGCAATATGTAGAGGAAGGTAATTTATGTATAAAGAAAAGAGAATTGGTCCTAGTATAGATCCCTGTGGTACTCCATAATGAATGGGTTTTACATTGGATGTGGATGTAGTTGTTGAAACACACTGTTGTCTTTTCTTGAGATAAGAAGCGAGTAGTTCTAGACTATTTGACGATATATTGTACAGGTCTAGCTTTCTGATGAGAAGTGTGTGGTCAGTTGTATCAAATGCTTTTTTGAAATCTACAAATAATACTCCACAAAATTTATTTTCATTAATGTTTGTTAGCCAATTGTCTATGAGACTAGTCAGTGCAGTATGACACGAGTGATTTTGTCTGAATCCTGACTGATTAGGGTGGAGTAGGTTGTTAGTTTCTATATGACTGACTAAGAGTTTATTTATATGTTTTTCCAGGGGTTTTGAAAGAAGGGATATAATAGAGATTGGCCTATAATTTGAGGGATCTGAAGTGTCACCAGATTTGTAGATGGGGATCACTTTAGCAGTTTTGAAGGCATTGGGAAAATAGTTCTTTTCAAGACATTGGTTATATATATATATGTGTGAGAGTGTCTGTGATAACTGGAGCTGAAAGTTTTAGAATTCTGCTGTCTATTCCATCAAGACCTCGTGTCCTTGACTGTTTGAGGTGAATCATGTAATTATGGACCTCAAAAACAGAAATAAATGGTATGTGGAGTTTTGAGGGAATATGCTTTTCTTGGCAGTATTGTTTTAATGTGTTTAGGTTATTGGATTTCGAATTGTCATTGCTAACAACATTAGTAGAAACATTTATGAAGTGATTGTTGAGTTGTTCAGCAGTAACATCTTTGATTACATTTGATTTGGAAGATGATTGTTTGTTTGTTATTTGATTAATGGCCCTCCAAATGATTTTTGAGTTTTGTTTGGAGGATAGTAAATCTTGGAAATATTTCTTTTTTTCTCGACGTTTCTGTGAGTTTATGGCGTTTCGTA
>JASPKP010001956.1:0-25385 GCA_030674155.1 Stramonita haemastoma | reverse complement strand
TGTGTGTGTGTGTGTGTGTGTGTGTGTGTGTGTGTGTGTGTGTGTGTGTGTGTGTGTGTGTGTGTGTGTTTTTGTAATCTGCTTTCATAAATGGATAACCGAGGTCAACGACTCTCCAGTGTGTGTGTGTGTGTGTGTGTGTGTGTGTGTGTGTGTGTGTGTGTGTGTGTGTGTGTGTGTGTGTGTGTGTGTGTGTGCACGCACGCACGTACGCACACACGCATGTGTGCGCGCACACATGTGTGCGCATACACGCATGCATGCATGTGTGTATGCATGCACTCATGCATTTGAGCATGTAAGTGTACTATCTGTGCCTGCAAACACACAAACACTTGACAAACACTTTCGGTAAATTATTTTGCCAGATACTGAACAATAGAATATGCAACTATCTAGAAGAAAATAACAAACTTGCCAAAGAACAAGCTGGATTTCGAAAGAAATGTAGAACTTCAGACAATATTTTCATTTTAAGTAAACTAGTTGATAACATATGCAAAACAAAAGATAGAAGGTTGTATTCTTGTTTTGTGGATTTTCAGAAGGCTTTCGATAGCATTTGGCATCAAGCTTTAATGGTGAAACTGCATGCAATTGGAATAACTGGTAAATGTCTCAATCTGATTGAAGATATATATACAGATGCCACAATATATGCAAAAGTAAAAGATACGTTATCTGAAGAAATAGAAGTAAAAGTTGGGGTCCATCAAGGCAACACACTAAGCCCCACACTCTTTAATATCTACATTAATGATATCTTTCAACATATAGGAATGATTGATTCTCCATATATAACGAAAAATGATGTAGTCTCAGGTTTAATGTATGCAGATGATCTTATATTGTTATCAAATACAAAGTCAGGTCTCCAATCAAAACTGGATAAATTACATGAGTATTGTCTAAAATGGGGACTCCAAGTAAACAAAGAAAAAACCAAAGTTATAATCTTCACAAAATCTGTACCTAAAATTCCTATTCATTTTAAATGTGGACAAAACCTAATTGAAACTACAGATAGGTATAAATATCTAGGTATAGTTTTTCATCAGTCAGGAAAGTTTGATGTGGCCCAGGAACACTTAGTCAAACAAAGTAACAAAGCTATTTATTCGCTGAAAAGAGCTCTACAAGGAGGTGTACTAAAAATAAATATTGTTATGCAGTTGTTTGATGCCCTAATAATGCCTATTTTAACGTATGGAAGTGAAATATGGTTTCCTTATGGTTGTAATGTAAAAGATAACTTCAAAATAGATGATTTATTTAAAATGTGCTTAACCAGTCAGTTTCCTTTTGAAAGCACCCACGCAAAATTTTGCAGACAGACATTAGGAGTTCACAAAAAAACAATGGTCTTGCCAGTTTTCGGAGACTTAGGCAGATACCCATTAACGTTAAAAGTTATTAGTCATTTAATCAATTTTTGGATTCACATAATAGATTCAAAAGAAAATAGCTATTTGAAATTGTTATATAATGAAATGCACCAAAACAATGAAAAAGATCACTGGATTTATATAATCAAAACAATAATTCATAAGATTGGATTCAAGCATGTGTGGAATAATCATAGTACATTAAATATGAAAAGATTATGCTATGCCATAAAAACAAAACTTGAAGAATTATACAGACTGTTTTGGAATCAACAAAAAAAGTTATTTTCTAAGCTGAATTTTTACAACTCTGTTTCACATGTTTACAGATTGGAGCCGTATCTTTTGATATGCAGGAATGAAAATTATAGGCGCCTATTCAGCAGATTTCGCACCAGCTCCCATGATTTAATGATAGAGCAAGGGAGATATATGAATATACCAAAAGAAGAAAGAAAATGCAAATGGTGTAACAAAATAGAAGACGAGTATCACTTACTTGATGTTTGTACATTATATGATGATTTAAGAAAAAATTTTCTATCTAATGTCAATATTAAGGAAATGAATAATATGAATAACTACAACAATCTGAGTAAGTTTTTCAACAACGAGGACTGTCTGCTAGATATGATCAAATATGTGCATGATTCTTTTTCCAGAAGAGCAAGAACATAGATACATTACATATGTAAGAATCTACATCTTTTAAGAATGTTAAATACGTTTACGTTTGGTGTCAAATAAGTCTCGTTCTGACTTAATGGCAATAAAGTTTTCTGATTCTGATTCTGATTCTGATTCACATCTTGATTTGTATCTAAAACCATTGGAGTATATAAGAAAGAGAAGTGTTCTGTTTATCAGAAACGATGTTTATTTCTGTCATTGCAAATCTGGCTGCTATCTTTGAGTCCTGACAGTTTGACAGACACACCCATCATCACCTGAAGTAGATACAATGATAGAGATCAATTGTCAACAGTCATCATAACCGATGAGTGATAATAGAGAATACTACTTACAAGCAATTCAGCTTTTACTGTGAGTGAAGGGGTTAAATACAGTTTCAAGACGATTACAAACACACCAGCAGTTAGGTTAAAAAGATGTACAGAAAAATTTTTGAACATGTGTTAAATAAGTATAATCATTTTTGTGTATGAAATTCGTGCAGTTAGTACATAGCACTTCTTTTTTTTAAATGAATAAAAAAAAAATTAAAAATTAAAAGAATCACTCAAAATTAACCCACTGTTTTCCCCACAACTTCAAACATAAACAAAGCACACTCCATGCAATCTTTTGATTGTTTACTATAAACCAAAATCAAGAACGAGTGAAGCAAAGCGTGATATCACCTGTCCCAACAGTTAACACTGATGCAACCTACCTCTGCGTCACGCTGTTTGCAAAACAACGCAGTACATCATGAATGATAGCACATGAATTCTTTTTTGGACATACACTGAACAAAGGCATATAGGCAATTTCTCTGTTAGAAATTGGACAGTGATGAATAAGTCACCTTTCTTCGTTTTCTTCTTCTTCTTCTTCTTCTTCTTCTTCCACCTCCTCCTCCTCTTCTTCATTTCCTCTTTCTCCCACTCCCCCTTTTTTTCTTTTTATTCCTTTTCTTCCTTTTTTTTCTTCATTCTCTGTTAAGAATCTGAGGTTCAGTATTGTGATTTTTTTCCCATATCCACACCAGTTTTAATCCCACCATTGTCCAAAGTCTTCATGTTACTAAAATAAAGAGATGGGTGGGAACACAGAAATGGGTCCATGGAAGATGAAAAGACCAATAGCCACAAAAAGATGAACTGATGGATGAATGAATGAATGGATCAGCTAGAAAGAACAGACTGCAAGAGATGAAGAGATTGCACGTCACTGACAGAACACCCCGATAACAAACACATTCTCAATTATTAAGATTTCAAAGCTATTCATGCAGGGTTGGGGCACATTCCAGGTTCTGACTGGTTAGTCAGCAGATTTTTGTTAACACACAAAAAAAACTTCCATTCTCATTACCCCAAAACAAACACATATCAGTTCAGGTCTCACAAAACTAAAGCATCAAACAAACATAACAGGGAAGTGGAGTCCTCATTCACGCAAAGGTCCACGCAACATTCTTGAAACGATTCTCAGCAGCACGATGCAGTTAGATGACATCTCAGCACGTTTCCCAATTCAAAACATGCTTGGAACTAAAAAAAAAATGGGCACAAAACACCCCAAGAACGCTTCATGTCCTTAGAACAACGAAAGTTGCAAAACAAAAAGTTTTTGTTGGAAAAAAATATCTCAGAAGAACGCCAAGCCGGTCAGCATGAGAAGAACACAGCATGCTAGAGGGTCAACTATCCAGCAGAGGAAAGCATGGCGGCTGGGTAGTCAGATATCCAAGTCAAACACAGCCACATTTCAACAACGCATTTTCCTGGTCAAAAACCACATCACCGCATACATGCCACAAGAGGTCGTCATTCTTGCCAGGCCACATACATGCTCAGCAGCAGTTCCGCCTCAACCAACCAACACTCACACGACGCAGACCCAGGATAAGATGATCCAGAGGGAAGTTCAGGTTGTAGAACAAGGTCTTCCAGTCCCAGCGAGACAAGGTCAAGGTCGACGCCGCTCTCGCTGAAGGGGTCAAGGACGCGAAGGACCGATTCTGCGGCAAGGAGGTCTTGGGTCGGTTGAACAGGCGACTCATGGTGGAAACTGAGCGTAGGCTTCCTTGAGGGTCGAAGCGAGGAGTTTGTGGCGACAAGGGGGGAGAACTGAGGATGCTGCTGCTGTCTGTGTTGTACTCTTCGTAGACTTCATAGTCGCCTTCTTCTTCTTCTCCCAGGGTGAATTCAGTCTTCAGGGTGAGTGATGGCGATAATGGTAGCAGTGGGGTCAGGTTATTAGTGAGTTTATTTATTTATTCATTTATTTATTTATTTATTCATTCATTTATCGCTAAGTCGCGCTGACTACATAACAAGGTCATTCAGAGTTGGAATGTTTTTGGGTAAAGAAACCCAGAAAGGTGCGACTTCATAGAGAAAGTAACAGACTTTATTTTACAAAATTTACAGGAGTTTGAGATTTATGAGCACGAGTCTGAAGCTTGTATGTGAACCAAAAAATAGTGTGATAGAACTGTTCAGAGAGTATTTAAATGGAACGATTTCATTTGGTATGCAAGGGATGCATGGGTACATTGTGATTTTCTGAAATGTAAGAAAAAAAAACAACAGGAAGGGGGGATGTGTTCCATTACTTTTTCAGGGGTTTTGTTTGTTTGGTTTTGGTTTGGTTTGGGGGGGGTTGTGGCTTTTTGGGGGGGCAGATATTTTGTTTTTGTTTTTGTTTCTGTTTGGTGGGGACTTTGGGGGAGTATGTTTTTGTTTGTTTGTTGTTGATTTTGTTTCAGGTTGAGGGGGGGTTGGGGTTTTGTTGTTTGGGGTTTTTTTTTTACCAAAAAGCAATGTGATTTGTTCAGAACCATCTGGCTTGAAGAAACAACTTATTTTCCTTTGTCATAAGCAATATATATGGCATAAATCTATTAAGAGGTTTATGAAGTTAAAAAAAAAAAATTTTGAAGAAATAATATGTAAAGATCAATATTTTAAAACAAAACCCAACATTTCACAGAAGTTTCTTGTTTACACTTCTTCAGAGAAAGCTACTTGTAGAAAAAGTTGTGGATTTGTATTTTAATACATCTATCTGTGATGGAATCAAGAATCTGAGTGTACAGCAAATATCACTATCACATACATCATTTAGAAGAGTATATTGGTTTTTCTTGTCTACACTTTCTCTTTTCAATTTTCTTTTCTTTTTTAATCATACCTCAAGAAGACACAGAGATTAAAAAAAAAAAAAAAAGCAACCGACAGTTCAATCACTGAACTTTGGAAAAAAAAGAAAAAAAAGAAAAAAAAAAAGGAAGTTGCGTGAGAGATTGTTCAGCAGAAGATGATCCCAAGAAACGCTACGACAGTGAACAGGATTACCCCAGGATTATCCCAGGATGAAAACACTATCAGTACAACAAGCATCCTCTGATTGGTGACTGCCTGGAAGAGCTACCAGTCCCTGCTGCTCTCTTTAACACAGAAAACTGTGGGAGACAAGCACAGAGAACAGAGAGAACAAACCATTACCCTCTTTTATTCCCACACCTGAGGTACACTTCAAGGTGCAAAAACGCATGAATGACGGGCCCGCGAGAACTTAACCAAAAAAATGGAATCTGTCAGGAATTTGGAGGAAAGTTATATGACACAGGATCATGGAGTGACAAAAAAAAAAAAGAGGAACAGAAGAGAATTTTGGAGAGGGTTATGGCGCAAGAAACAGAAAAAGATGAAACGGAATGAAGTAAAATTTTTGAAGGGATGAAGTCATTCTTCATGAAGATGGATTGATGCGGAAGGTCAATAATGTTGATAGGGTATTGTTGGTGGCTGGGAAAACTGTTAATGTCAACTGAGACTCGATGGGTTGTTACAGGGATTTCCAAAACTAGGCAAGAATCTCTCTCTCTCTCTCTCTCTCTCTCTCTCTCTCTCTCTCTCTCTCTCTCTCTCTCTCTCTCTCTCTCTCAAAAAACATTCATTATTTATACATGAAAGGAATAAATGATCATATATAGGATAAAAATAAATAATAGAACAAAAAATAAATGATATGGAATTATATTGTATATATATTCACATAGGTTGGTATATTTGGAGAGTCTCATGAATGGGTAACAGATTTGGTTAATGAATGTGCATTACAGGATTAAGAAAAAATATATATGCATATCTGTCACATAATACCTCTGTCAAAATTTTTTATGCTAGCCATACGTTTTCATGGAAATATCCAATACAAAAAGCAAACCAACTCACTTTTTTAAGCACACAAGATTATGATTTTGAGTACATTACATTACACAAGCTAAATCCAGCCTAAAGGAAACAAGATAAAAACACATCATTATATAAATATAAACAATCTACATATAAACCAAACATCATAGCTTGTCTATAGATATATATTTTTAATACTGAGGCATACCAAAGTTAATAATTGTTTGTTTGCTAAATCACAAGAGAAGAATGCCATACATACCATCAAATAATTTAGCATAATTATCAAAGTTGAAAAATATGTCATTGATATAATACAAAACAGTGATACAAAATCCTGATGGCTGTGTGCTTACACATTGTACCGATGTGACAAAGTGATCAGAGTACTGTACCTTGCTTCCGAAGGTCGCAGGGTCACCGCTGCCAGCACTGAAGGTACGCACGAGGTGTTGATGGTAAACAGGAACAGCCAACCCTTGAGATATACCGTTGATATGCTGGAAGCATAGACAACAACAAATGAGTGAGACTTTTTGTTTTGTTTTATTTAGCTTTTTTAAAAGTTTTTGATGAGGATCTAATTTTATTGGTGAATATCTAAGCAGTTAACATCCTCTGTGCTGTCTTTGTGTATTATGGATTTGGTTGCTTGTGTGGGGAGAGTAAATGCATCCGTGCACTTTTGTTACTCAACTACACAAAATCCTCTTTCTTTCTTTCTTTGTTGCGGACTACATTTGTTTGTCTGTCTGTTTTGTGCCTCTCTCTCTCTCTCTCTCTCTCTCTCTCTCTCTCTCTCTCTCTCTCTCTCTCTCTCTCTCTCTCTCTTTCTCTTTCTCTCTCCATACCTCTCTCTGAACTGCCATGGATTTGATTGACAAATATCTAAAAAGAAAAGAAAACAACTACAAGACAGCAGAATACTATTACATTCCTGTCATCATTGTTTGTTTGAATTTTACACACACAAAAAAACCAGCAAAACCCCCCCCAACATACTACTAAAAAACAAAAAACACATCATACACACACACACTCAGCCATTCTACCCTTCCCACCACCAACCTCCCCCCCCCAAAAAAAAACCCCAAAAAACCCCAAACCAATTACTTACCTCACACCACAAATTCACCCACTCTTTGAAATCCACAGCAAACGTATACGACTCCCCATTCTCGTGCGTCATCTTCATCTCGAAACCTTTCCGACCCAACGGCTCTCCTAAATAGGCACTGAAGCCAGCCAGAGGAATAACGAACACTGGCCGTGTCTCTTTATCAGGCTTGTAGAGAGCCATGCAGCCATTGCTGATGGCGACCACACGCCGGTTCCAGCTGAGCTTGCCCTTGTGCAGCATCTCCCCAGAGATGAGGACGTGGTCCAGCTTCTTGAAGGGGACGTTGATTTCCCAGGTGGAGGAGGAGCGAGCCTTGCTGGACAGCAGTTTGGAGCTGGCCTTGCTGCTGCTTTTCTTCTTGGGACGTCTAAGGAGAGGGAGGAGAATGAATGAATGAATGGAATGAATGAATGAATGAATGAATGAATGAATGAATGAATGAATAATCGTTATTTTTCAAGGGTAACAGACATGTGAATGAATGAATGAACGAATGAATGAACGAACGAATGAATGAATGAATGAATGAATGAATGAATGATGAATGAATGAATGAATGAATGAATGAATGAATGAATATTATTTTTCAAGGGCAACAGATATGTGAATGAATGAATGAATAATCTTTAGTTTTCAAGGGTAACAGACATGTGAATGAATGAATGAATAATCTTTATTTTTCAAGGGTAACAGACATGTGAATGAACGAATGAATAATCTTTATTTTTCAAGGGTAACAGACATGTGAATGAACGAATGAATAATCTTTATTTTTCAAGGGTAACAGACATGTGAATGAATGAATGAATAATCTTTATTTTTCAAGGGTAACAGACATGTGAATGAATGAATGAATAATCTTTATTTTTCAAGGGTAACAGATATGTGAATGAATGAATGAATAATCTTCATTTTTCAAGGGTAACAGATATGTGAATGAATGAATGAATAATCTTTATTTTTCAAGGGTAACAGAGAAGGGAAGAAGGAGGAGGGGAGGGAGGAGAGAGGGAGGGAAAAGATTGTGGTGATTGTGAGGATGGTTGAGGGTGGTGGTGGGTTGTGGGGTGGGGGTGTGGGGTTGGTGGTGGTGTGGTGGTGTGATGTGGTGGTGGGGGGTGGGGTGGGTGGGGGGGTGGGGGTTGGTGGTGGTGGTGGTGTGGTGTGGTGGTGGGGGGTGGGGTGGGGGGGTGTGGGGGGGGGTGTGGGGGTGTGGGTGTGTGTGTGTGTGTGGGTGTGTGTGTGTGTGTGTGTGTGTGTGTGTGTGTGTGTGTGTGTGTGTGTGTGTGTGTGTGTGTGTGTGTGTGTGTGTGAGAGAGAGAGAGAGAAAGAGAAAGAGAGACAGACAGACAGACAGGCAGATAAACACACACACACACACACACACACACACACACACACACACACACACACACACACACACACACACACACACACACACACATTCAGTAGCATGATCTGCTTGCATCTCCCTAGGTAAAGACAAAGTTAAGCTCAACTGAGCACAGTCGCCTGGATGATGGGTTGTCATGCGTGCAGCTCTGGCTAATGTGTATGCAGCCCCTCAGTTTATCCAGTGACAATAAATGAGAATACACCCTCTGTAGGGACAGGACAAGTAAAGCCACAGGGGAGAGATGCTAAGCACCATCCTACTAATGATGCTGGACTCAAAGATGCTGGGGGATGGGATAGCCTAGTGGTCAGAACATTGCGCTCGCAATTTGACGACCCAGGTTCGATTCCCGTTCAAGGGGATTTTTCATTTTTCCCCTGGAGTTAACATCAGTGCTGACTCCACTCTCCCCAAAAGTCCTTCAGATGAGATTATAAACCAAGGCCCCATGTGCAAACGTATTCAGAACATCTTGCGCACACGTTAAATCCTGTTCTTCTTTTTATAAGAGTAGGCCAGTGTGTGCCGGTGGGAACAGATTACAATATTTACAAAACTGCATACACACGGGGACTGGATGAAAAAAGGCACGTGAGTGCTTATTCCATTATCCTTGATATAAAAGAATAAAAGAATAAAGAAAGAACACACACACACATTCATCCATATTTGTTTTCTTTCAAAGAGACAGAAATTGGTGTGGGATTTTTACAAAATAAGAAAATAATTTTTAAAATTCCATTCTGTGACTTACTTTGGAAGCTTAACGTTGAGTTTGGACATGAGTTCAGACTCCTGGTCATTCTCATCAAATGATTCGTAACTCGTGCTGTCGCCATCTGCAAACAAACAACAACAAACAATGTAACATCTTTCATCAGTCTCAGACACATCACAAACGTATACATGTACCAACACGTGGATCGATCTCTCTCTGTGAGCTAAATCAAGCTATGTCCCTAAAATACAACTGCAGAATTGGTAAATGTGAAAGGAGGTGGGATAACCTAGTGGTCAGAGCATTGCACTTACGATTGGATGGCTTGGGATCGAGCCACTACTGAAACACTTGTTCAAGGGGACTTTCCCCCTGGAGTTGACATCAGTACTGACTCCACTCCCCCAAAAGTCCTTTGCATGAGACTATAAGTTGATGTCCTGTGTATGAATACATGCATATCATCTTGTGCATAATTATGTTAAAATCAGTTCTCCGTTTTGGAAGAGAAGGCCATTTATGCCAGTAAGAATGGATGACAACAACAACAACAAAAGAAACAACAACAAAACTGCATGCACACTGGTGTTGTGTTTAGACATCGCCTCCTAAGTCAGAATGCCGATACCTGAATGGTAGGGGAAAAAAACAGTTCCTTAAGCAATAATAATCCCACCATTGGTGAACCTTGGAGCTCTAGCTAATGAACAAAAAAAAAAAGAAGTCAAATGTCTGTCGGTGTACTGGTACATTTCATGATGTAAATTGTCAGGTGTTACTTCTGCACAGGGAAAGGGAAGTGTTGTAGAAGTGTTCATTATAAGTAGCACAATCCCTCCAGGACATACAACATTGTACAGCAGCCATTATGTATTGACCAGGGATCCAGATCATCTGCCTTCAGTATTGCTTTGTTGTCCATGTTGACTTGCTGGCTAAAGTGCTAAAGCTTGTGCATCACTTGTCCTGATGGCGTGCTTTGAATTCATGGTTCTCTATTCGTGGATATTTTTCTCCTGGAGTTAACATCAGTGCTGACTCCACTCTCCCCACTCTCCACTCTCACTCTTCGGATGAGATTATAAACTGAGGCCCGTGTGTGAATGCACACAGAACATCTTGCGCACACGTTAAATCCTGTTCCACTTTTTGTAAGAGTAGGCCATCATGTGCCAGTGGGAACAGATGACATTTACAAAACTGCATACATATGGGGACTGGATGTAAAAAAGCACATGAGTGCTTATCCCATTATCCTCAATATCATAAAAAAATAGAAGAATAAAAAAAAGAATAAAGAATCTGAAGGTTAACTAATGAATTCTCCCTTTCTGGTAACCCGGGTAACAGGTGCCTGGGGCATAGCTTGGTAATGAGGTCAGAGTGGCATCAAAACCAGTGCTGACAAATAGTGGATAATATGTTCCATCATGTTTCTTCAATGCTTTAAATGCTTGTCTTGTCTTGCTAAAGTATTAAGAGGGCAGAACACAAGCGCTTCTGGATTGGTTTTACAAGATATAGCGCTATATAAATTCCACTTATTTATTATTAATATTTTTTATTTATGATTATTATTATTGTTGTTGTTGCTATTATTACTATTATTATTATTGTAACCCCCCTCACAAAACGTATTTTTGTGTTTGGTGTTACTAAGGCTAAGTTCAGTAACTCCCTTGTAGAGTTGAGTGATCGCCCCTTAAAAAAGAGTGCCTATCGGGATACATCTGTTTTTTAAATCTCACTTCCTGCCTGGGGCTAGTGAGGGAAAGACGCGTGACAGAGACTCGCTCCTGAGTCTAGATGTTCCCCATTAAGATACATCGTCGCTTTTTCTGTCACCTTCTCCTCACACCATCATCCCATCCCCACTCTCATCCTTCTGTGTGCCTGATCGGAGATTGAGCCATTGATTCTAGGTGTATGAGGAATTAGAACAGAATATCTTTTGTTTTTTAATTGTACTTGTAGTACAATTAGTCATTGGTGTTTTGTGTAATGTGGTAGTGTTGTAGGTTGTGTTGTGGAATATATGTGGTGAACCCAATTTGCTCGGTCTGGAGTCGCATTGAATGAATGGTGTTATTCGTCACGTTCAGTGTGTTCAGTGTGGCTGCTGAGTGAGTTGAGGTTAATTAATTTCACTTCACCTACTTTCCTACCTCTTCTATATTTCTTTTCCCCTATTTTTCTACTATCCTCTTTTCTATTCCCCCTTTATCACTCCCCGGCCCATAAGTAGCTGAGCCCTACTCTTCTTTAGGGTTACTGAAGAAAATAGGAATTATTCTAAAACTCTAAGATTTCCGGTACCGAATCAGACGGAACGGGAATTAGAGTGGCGACTTAGATAATTCCCGTGTAGGACCCTCTACATTTCTGGCGCCCAATGTGGGGCTAGGGAGTGTTTTTCTGTTAGTCTGTTTTGAAGCTGCAACTCCACCGTGAGTGGAAGTTTTCGATCTTTGTGGAACTTTGAATTTCACAAGGTGTGACGTCTTTTGTGTGTGTTTGAAAATTTTAATTTCACTGGAAGTGAAAGTGTAGGCAAAATTAAATTTTTGCAGTGAGCATAAAATTTTGCTCAGAAAAAGAATTTTTGGTTGTTAGCTAAATAAATTTTTGGCTTACAGAGTAAGTGAAATTTTTGGTTGAAGAAAATTAGAATTTCACGGGAAGTGAAATTTTGGTAACAGCAAAATTGTAATTTTGCTGAGAGCAGAAATGTTGCTCTGATAATTTTGTTGTTAGCTTAATTAATTTTTTGCTAACAGTTTGGTAAAGTTGTGTAGGAATTTTTTAAAAATTCCTAGAGAAACAAAATTTTTGAAAAGGGAATTTTGGAAGTTAATTGTAAGTCCAGTTCTCATACATAAAGATCATGATCAGTCGAAGTGAGGGACCAGAGATGAAGCAACTGGGAGATGATGGGGTACGAGCGAGGGTGACTGCGGTTGAGGAGGAGAACCGACAGTTACGGGAGACGCTCACTGCCCTGGAGGAAGGTCACCGCCTGTTGAGGGAGAGGGTCGACGAGCAGGATGCTGAGATGGCAGCCCTGCTACAGACCAGGATCCAGGTCCACGTGGTGCCATCTATGCCTTTGGCACCGCTTGGCATCTTCACTGGATCGAGGCCAACAGGTGGTGATGAAGTCGACTTCGCCAAGTGGGAGGAGCAAGTCGATGTGCTGATGAGAGGGAACGACTCCCCCTCTGATGTGTTGGCCAGCGTTCGGCGCAGTCTGCGTGGTGTGGCATGGGAGCTCGTCAAGTCCTGCTCTTCTGCCATGGACATTGTCAACCGTCTAAATGATGTCTTCGGCAATGTGAAAACCCAAGTGGAACTGCTGGCCGAGTTCTTACTGATGCGGATGGACAAAAGTGACAATCCATCGGACTTTCTGGCGCATGTGTGGTCAAATTTTATTCGGTTGAATAAGTGTGATTTGTATTCGCATGATGAGTGTGCCAGAAATGTTTATTTTGTGTTCATGAAGAGTTTCATGTCATGTGAGCCCATGATGGCTTGGGAACTCAAGAATGAGTTCGGCAGACCAGGTTCTGCGTCGCCTGATTTGACTTCACTGTTGAAGTCAGTCAGGCAGTTAGAGGAATCATCCTCTGTGCTTATGTCAGCTGTGACGGGCCGGACACATCAGGAACAGGAAAAGGTGGCCATCAACTGTAAAGAGTTGGCAAGCATGGTAGCAGAGAGACTCAGAGGCCACTCAAAGAAGCCAAAAAGTTCCTGCTACCGATGCAAAGGTGTTGGTCACGTTGTTCGTGATTGCCCGGTCAAGTCGCAGTTGGCAAGGCAGAGAAAGAGGATGAAGCCTACTAATGTAGAAGTCGGTAAGAACGGGGTTTCTGCAAAACCCGAAGAATCCTCCTACAGGAACAAACTCGGCTGCTACATACCGCCACATCGGCGAGGTAATTGTAGTAGTCAGGGTGGTGTTCGGAAAGTATGCGACCAGAAAGTGGTTGTGGATGGTAGCCCTAGAGGCAACCATCGGGACAATGTTCATTTTCCTCACCTTTCCAGAAGGAAATGGTGCAGAGGAAAAGACGGTCCAAGTGATTTTCCCGATCAGAAGGGAAAAAAGGGTTGTGGTCAAGGCATTGGTGCTTCCAAGCCTCTTACCAACAACCGGGGGGATGCCCTGAAAGGTGGCTCCCGTAAAAGGCGTAAGCGTTTGCCAGTTGGTCAGAGGAGTTCTTTGTCTAGTGTGGGTAGGCCTGGCTGGGAAAAGTCCACCCCAGAGAAGACGGAATGGAAGCCAGTGCCTGCACCAAGGAGATCTATTTTGCATAGAGATCCTGTTAGCGTTCAAACTCCGGATCTGACCAACAGGTGTGATTCTGTTCCTGTGCAACCTAAACAGTTGCAGGAAGAGAAGGAGGGTGTATGTCAGCAACCAAGGGTGGTCTTGAGATTGCTGTAATTCTTGTGTATGTTTTGTTTTACTGCATATTTGCAGGGTGTGGCTTTTTGAGTCCACAGGTTCATGTTTTTGTGAATGTTTTACTGCTTATTTGCAGGGTGTGACTTTGTGAGAGTCATGTTTGGGTTTAGTTTTCTACGTTTGTAAAATGTGGAATGTTCTTGTGTGCTGTTCTGTTTTCAGTATCCAAATTAGATTGGGTAGATATGCAGAATTAAAATTAAGCAGAGGCTTTAAAAGGTTTTGCCTCATATAAATTTTTAGGATGAATGTTGATACCCACCTTGGATTGGGTATGTATTTTTGTTCAAGTTGAAGATGTGAAGGGTTGTCCCCAAGAGGGTAGAGTTTTTTGTTTGTTTGAAATGTTGGCACTTTTTTGAAAAAAAAGATAGCAACATTTTCCTGCAAAGGGTGTGTGTGTAACCCCCCTCACAAAACGTATTTTTGTGTTTGGTGTTACTAAGGCTAAGTTCAGTAACTCCCTTGTAGAGTTGAGTGATCGCCCCTTAAAAAAGAGTGCCTATCGGGATATTTCTGTTTTTTAAACCTCACTTCCTGCCTGGGGCCAGTGAGGGAAAGACGTGTGACAGAGACTCGCTCCTGAGTCTAGATGTTCCCCATTAAGGTGGGTTTATTTCGTTAATTTCGTTTTTGATCAAACTATCTGTTTAAGCAAATTTCAGCTTAATTCAGAATAGTTTTGGAAGGTTCATGAAATTTATATGTTTGATTTAATTTCACAGGCTTTCAACCTGTGAATTAACAGTGAACGTAACTTCGTAGTACGTGATCGCTTCCTAATTTTTGGCGCGTCATGGTCCTTGTTGTAAGATTAATTTGTGGTAGAATATTGTTTAGCTATTATTAAAATGCTGGAAATATTTTAGTGTGGCTTCACACTACAAATATATGGGTGTGAAAGCCTACTTAATTTTCAAAATTGATTTTATTTGTTAAGATTTGTGATTTATTTGTAATAAATCATGTAGCAATTTTAAAACAGGTGGAATGGCATTGGAATGTCATTGTGGACATTTATTTAAAATAAATTAGTCCCTTTTATTAATGTTTGCACAGTTTCATAGGATGGACCATCCTCTGTCCTAAAGTGAGACATGTTGTGAGACAAGTTATTAAAATTATGTAGTAATGATTTTATTATTAGAATTGTGATTTATTTGTGATAAATCACTTAGTAATTTTAAAACAGGTGTAATGGCATTGGAATGTCATTGTGGACATTTATTTAAAATAAATTAGTCCTTCTTAATAATGTTGGTACAGTTTTTAGGATGGACCATCATTTGTCCTAAAGTAAACGAGATATGTTGGGATGCTTGCACAGTTTCATAGGATGGACCATCATCTGTCCTAAAGTAAATGAAACGTGTGTAATACTAACTACTAAAATTATGTAATAATTTTAGAGGTGATGTTAGATTGTTCTGAGAATATTTAATTCTCACAAGAATGGCAAATTGGATAGGGTGAAAGTACTTTTTGGTAATTGAGCTTAGTGTTGTAAACAAGCTCAGTGATGGATGTTTTTGTGGTGATGTTTTTTATATTGTATGTTTTTTGATTACAGGAACATCGTCATTTCTATCCTGTCACACCTGCTTTGCCCCATCGTTAAATCTCCACCACTACTTATGGTTGTCTTTATTAATGGCCTTGAGCTGAGAATGATCACTGATCACTGATTCTTGATTTGGTAATTAACTGAACAGAATACATATTTTGTGTTTTTTAATTGTACTTGTAGTACAATTAGTTATTGGTGTTTTGTGTAATGTGGTAGTGTTGTAGGTTGTATTGTGGAATATATGTGGTAAACCCAATTTACTCGGTCTGGAGTCACATTGAATGAATGGTGTTATTCGTCACGTTCAGTGTGTTCAGTGTGGCTGCTGAGCGAGTTGAGGTTAGTTAATTTCACTTCACCTACTTTCCTACCTCTTCTATATTTCTTTTCCCCTATTTTTCTACTATCCTCTTTTCTATCCCCCCTTTATCACTCCCCGGCCCATAAGTAGCTGAGCCCTACTCTTCTTTAGGGTTACTGAAGAAAATAGGAATTATTCTAAAACTCTAAGATTTCCGGTACCGAATCAGACGGAACGGGAATTAGAGTGGCGACTTAGATAATTCCCGTGTAGGACCCTCATTAAATCAGTAAAAAACAAAAAAAACTGCAGCAAATGAATGTGTATTTTTATATTTAGTCTTACAACACCAAATAATCGCAATAACTTTCAAAAGCATTCGCACTGTTTTGCTGTTCTGCACTGCAAACATTGCGGGTAAATCAAAGACTACGTTTCTCTTTTCCCATTAACTAAACCTTTACAAAAACTAAGAAAACGAAAAAAAATAACAAAAAAAACTTACGACACAAACAGAAACAACAAAAACAACCCCCCTAACTAACCCCTTACGACCAAAAACAAAAACCTAAAATACAATTCGAAGAATGTCACAAGGTCTTTTCCGCTTCCAAATATATATATATATGCAAAACTCCCAACACACACTTGCTACATACAGCACTAGCTAAATAGCGGCTGAAAGTTCCCTAAATCTTTATGACAACAAGATAACAAACAGGGCAAGAGCATGGAAGACACAATACGCCACCAGACCTGTGTTGACCGAGTGTATTGATCCAGCAATGACCAGACCACCATGCAGAGCCCAGGAGTAGCCGGCTTAATGATTGGCTCTGAGCTGCTAAGTACACACAGACCTCAGGCAAAAATTAGTGCCTGGTCCCACCTTATGTTTCTGGTTGTGCACTTATTACTACAAATGCTTAATAGTTAATCACAATTCTGAGAAAAAGAAGAAGAAGAAGAAGAAGAAGAAGAAGAAGAAGAAGAAAAAAAGAAGAAAAAAGCATACAATTTTGGGAAAGGTTCATGTTGTCGGTTCCTGGTAGGTTTGATCACAAGTTCAGCATGTTAATGTTTAATCAAAAATATTTTCGATGTTTACCACTTCTTGTCAGACAGCATGAAGGTACAAAAAGCACAATTTTTGCCATAAGGTTCAGCATTCATTGTCACACACATTTTTGGCTGTACATATTATTTAAAACCCACACACACATTATTTGTCTAATATCATGTAATGTAAAAAGACATTAAAGAAAACACACACACACACACACATACACACAACTACCACCACTACCACCACTATCATGATCTCCACCACCGCCACAATCACCACCACCACATAAACCAATCAACAAACATTCACAGCTGTGCCAAACATTCACACACAAACACAACACAACACAACACACACACACACACACACACACACACACACACACACACACACACAGAGAACCAAACAAACACAATTTACACCAAAACCCAAACAAATACAATCACCATCTCCACCAACACACACACACAACCCCTCAAACAACTCACCAGACACATCCGACTTCTCAGATTTCTCCGATTTGTCCGATTTCTCCGAACGAGCGTACTGCACCTCGTTCCTTCTGGGCAGAGGGGGGCGGAAAGGTAACTCTGGTGGCTTGTTGCCTTCCAACGAATTGGTGGACACTCGACTCTCTGCCGACTCCGATTCCTTTTTCTTCGTTCTTGGCGGTAATGGAGGGGGTTGCCAGGCTGGGGCAGAAGCATCAAGGACGTCGTCGCTGATATCATCGATGCTATTGGCCGTCGCCATGCTGGAGATGTCGGCCGGTTGGCTGAGACTGTTGTCTTCTGACGCTGGGGGTTGTGGTTGTCGCGCAACGGGGATTTCGTACAGGGCGTTGATGTCGTCATCGTCGTCTTCATCGTGATTGAAGGTCTTGATGCTGGAATGGAGTGGATTGTTGGTTTTAGTGGTGGTTGTGGTGGTGGGTGATGTTTGGGTGTGTGTTTTAAGTGCTGGTGGTGGTGGTGTTTGTTTTGTCAAAAGATAATGCTGGCTGATTGCATGTTATATGTGAGTACACCATACACATGCACAATTCCAGCAACTGACCTGTCTGCCTACTCATCTGTTGTACTGACAGGAGAGTCCATCACCCATGCATGCACACACACAAACACACACCCTCCTCCAACAATCATTTTGGCTGGATAAAATAAGATGGGAACTATACTCAGGACAATAATTATGCAGACAGAGTAGATCTGTGTATCTGTGAAAATGAAACAGAATGCAGGCAAGTCAAAAACACAAATATGTCTGCGTGATTTGAACACATGTATTTATGCTACGTTATTTATTGTATAGTTTTAGATCTCAAATACTCAATGGAAATTATGACATTTTCTTGTATTGTAGTGTACTGTCTCTCTGTCATTTACAGATGATGTCAGGCACTTAATGGCAGCTTAAGGTGGTTTTGTTCACATAACTGACAACAATGGTTGCTGTCTAAGCGCTCAAAGAAGAAGAAAACGAGATTTGTACTGCTCTCAAAATGCAAAGCATGCTGGTTTTTAAAACAAAAAAATATCTTTCTTGTGTATTCACCCTTGTGTACAATAATGTTCATCTGATTCTCCTTAAAAAAAAGGATTATTTCTTCACAGTTTTGCCAGGGACAACTCCCACTCATCCCACGTTGCACAATGGTCTCCCTTGATTGTCCCATTCAAAATACTTTACACTTGCAACAATAAACTTTCACAGATGCCAGAAAGTCTGCCTATGGACAGGATTTCAACATCAACACAGAGCTTCATGCTTTTTGGGTTGGGGAGTTATAACTGGAATACTGATCCACGGGAAGTGGTTTGAAATTAATAAGTTAAAAACTCAAAATTCCCAACTATTGATTTATGCAAATAGTGTGATGTGTGTGTGTAGTGTGTGTGTGTGTGTGTGTGTGTGTGTGTGTGTGTGTGTGCACGCACGCACACACGAGAGCATGTGTGTACTCACACATGCATGCCTCTAAGAGTGCACTGTCTGTACACAACATTTCTGTACATTTTGTATACAAATGCGTGTCTATAGCAAACAGACTGAAGCAAACATACATATGATATCTTGTTGTGATGAGTATAAAAAATGTGCTCACCATTCACATACAGAAGCAGCTGCTACATATGATATAAAACTACACAGCATCTGATAGCCCCTACATTCTCTCTCTCTCTCTCTCTCTCTCTCTCTCCTCTCTCTCTCTCTCTCTCTCTCTCTTCTCTCTCTCTCTCTCTCTCTCTCCACCTTATCTACACATACATTAACATACCCAGATCTGGCGTGTTAACATTTCATTGCATGCTGTATGAATAAGACACAAAATAAATGCACCGTCATGTACACATCTATTTATTGGTGTATAAAGATTTTTTTAAGTTTCTTTGGAGACTGGTCTGAACATGTAAAATAATACACTGCACTGCATCTGCAAAGATATGCAAAGATATATATGTGTGTGTGAGTGTGTGTGTGTGTGTGTGTGTGTGTGTGTGTGTGTGTGTGTGTGTGTGTGTGTGTGTGTGTGTGTTTTGTGTGTGTGTGTTTGTGTGTGTATTGTGTATGTGTATGTGTGTGTCAGTGTGTGTGTGTGTGCATGCATGCATGCATGCGTGTGTGTGTGCATATTCTGCTTTTCAGAAGAGTAAGCCATAGTGTGTCAGTGGAAATGGATGATAAAATTGACAAAACCACATAGGCCTACACATGGGGACAGGGTGAAGAGAAAAAAGCACACAAGTGTTTATTCAATTATCCTTGAAGCAAAACAAAATCTATGAAGATAAAATAACGCACCTCTCTGTGGGGTCGATGTCATCGTACACCTTCACTCCCTGCACACACAGAAAAGGAAACAGTTTGTGAATTAATCTATCATTCTGTACATACAAATCATGCATTGCAAAAATCAAACTTGCATTCATCGCCAACATGCATTAAGCACACATGTGCATGCATTGTGTGCAAGATTCAAGGCTTAGATCGTTTCATCCCCTTTTGGGGTTTGGACCATTACAAATGATTAGGTCTCCATAATGAATTCAACAGGAGAATACACCTAACAGCAATACGCCTAAAACATAATTATTACCAATACAAAACAGGAACTCAAAAGCAAGAATTCAGTGTAGCATGGAAGGAACAACAATTGTAAAATGATTAACAAACAATAACGACTCATGTGCTTTTTTACATCCAGACAGAGAGAGAGAGAGAGAGAGAGAGAGAGAGAGAGAGAGAGAGAGAGAGAGAGAGAGAGAGAGAGAGAGAGAGAGAGAGAGAGAGAGAGAGAGAGAGACAGACAGACAGACAGACAGACAGACAGACAGACAGACAGACAGACAGACAGACAGAGACAGACGGACAGACAGAGGAAAAGTAATGTCAAAGAGGTTGGGGGGGGGGGGGGGGGGGGCAGGAAGGAGGAGAGGAAATGGTCCCAGTCATAAAAGAACACCAAAAACCTACCACCCAGGCAGAATTTAACAGAAAATGACCCCATAATCACAGCTATAGCGGTAACTGGGGGTAGATAGAGGGCTACTGTGCTATTGAAATTAGTGACAGTGATTCACTCTGGCTTTCAAATGACTCATCAGAATCCACCCCTCTTTTCCCTTCCTCTTCACACACACACACACACACAAAGTCTTCACTGCTCCTCTCTCTCTCTCTCTCTCTCTCTCTCTCTCTCTCTCTCTCTCTCTCTCTCTCTCTCTTCTGTCTGTCTGTCTGTCTGTCTGTCTGTCTGTCTGTCTGTCTGTCTGTCTGTCTGTCTGTCTGTCTGTCTGTCTGTCTGTCTCTCTCTCTCTCTCTCTCTCTCTCTCTCTCTCTCTCTCTCTCTCTCTCTCTCTCCTCTCTCTACTCTCTCTCTCTCTCTCTCTGTGTGTGCGTGTGCGTGTGTGTGCGTGTGCGTGTGTGTGTAGGTGTGTGTGTGTGTGTGTCCTTGATTATGAACCTCGTGGGAACCACATCAGGAAAAGCTATAGCTCCTTAAGTGGGTGGTGATAAATACAAGTTGTCAACAACAAGACTTAACTAGCAACTAGCCTAGCCTAGCGCTGAAAGCCAAAAAAAAGCTTTTGTCGTCAACCAGAATCTAAACCCACAGGACCTTAGACCAAGTGGCGACTGTGTGAGAGTTCATGAGTGCCCAGAATTGTGTTGGAAATACTATGAAGCTGAGTAATATAGTTTGATGATACTATTTCCAACACAAATTCTGGGTACATGTCAACCAGGAAGTAGAACAAAATATACAGTTTGAATACATGTAGGAGCATGCATGAATTGGTAAGACTTGGAATAGGTTTAGGTAAGCAAACATAATATTCGTGCATGTTTGGGGGGGTCTGCTGTGTGGGTAACAGCTTGCCCTCCACGCTTACTTACCAAGGCTTTGCGCTCTAGAGCCTAGTGCGCAACTCCTTAAGTTTTTCAAGACTAGTGGATGCCTATGCAGGCTTAGTCTACACGAGAACGCATACAAAATATGTTATACAGAAATATAAACTCGGTACAAAGGTTCTACATTGGTCAACTATCTCTATACTAGTTTGATTTTTCTTGAGCATTAACTCCTTGAGGAGTCGTGGGGGGGGAGGGGGGAGGGGGCACTGCACTGATTGTTTTTAAAGGCTATTTTCATGGGTGACCTGAACCTGGTGGAGCCCATCCGTCTCTTGGTAGATGGGTGCATGCTGGGTATGTTCGTGTCATGCACGACACCTGGCCTCTCAATTAAGTACAGGATCCTTTGGCTCTTTTTACCTGTTACCTCTGGCTGCGTTTTCTTACTTCCTTCTTTCTTTCTTTTTTTTATTTTTCGTTCCTCGAGTTTCCCCAATGGAGGTATTTTTTGCATTTTGGTACAATTTTGCCTTTCCATTGAGGTAGCTGTATTCCAACTTCCAGAATGTTACTGCTTTTTGTATGTTGTTTCTGTTGGAAACATCATAGTCATGGCAAGGGACGTCCTCTCTCTGTCTCTCTGTCTGTCTGTCTGTCTGTCTGTCTGTCTGTCTCTATCTCTATCTTCTGTGAGTGTGAGTGTCATCCTCTCTCTCTCTCTCTCTCTCTCTCTCTCTCTCTCTCTCTCTCTCTCTCTCTCTCTCTCTTTCTCTTTTTTTTTTCTTTCTTCATCTGTTTGTATAATGGCCAGTGGCCGATGTACAATAAACATCCGAGTTCCGAGTTCTCTTTCTCTCTCTCTCTGTGAGTGTGTGTGTGTGTGTGTGTGTGTGTGTGTGTGTGTGTGTGTGTGTGTGTGTGTGTGTGTGTGTGTGTGTGTGTGTGTGTGTGTGTGTGTGTGTTGTTGTTGTTTTCGGTTTAACGTCCTTCCACTAAATAGTGATATCAGACAGGCAAGTGTGTGAGTGTGTGTTGTGTGTGTGTGTGCGTGTGTACGCGCACACGCGCGCGTGCGCGCGTGCGTGTGTCTGTGTCTGTGTGTGCGTGCGTGAATGCGTGCGTGAGTGTGAGTGTATGTGTGTGTGTGAGTGTGTGCGCGCGCGTGTGCGTGTGTGATTACGCTTTGACAGTCTATATTACAAAGTATTAAAGAGAACCGAGGGGAAAAGAAAAAAAAAGTGTGTGTGTGTGTGTGTGAGAGAGAGAGAGAGAGAGAGAGAGAGAGAGAGAGAGAGAGAGAGAGAGAGAGAGAGAGAGAGAGAGAGAGAGAGAGAGAGAGAGAGAGAGAGAGAGAGAGAGAGAGATTGAGAGAGAGAGAGGCAGTGATTAACCTTTTTTGGCATGTTTTTAATTGACTTTTTTATAGTCCTTTTCCGAGCTTCTTATCAAAACTCGACAGTTGCCGACTAACAATTTGATTTGAAAAGGTGCCTCAAAGATCTGTATTTTGTTTGTTTGCTTTGGCGTTTTGTGGTTTCTTTGTTTGATTTTTTAAAATTGTTTGTCTATGTTTTTTGTTGGTTACTTTGCTCTGTTTTTATTCCCTGTTTGCATTAAAACGTCATTCATTTTAATCCATCCCCCCACCTCCCAAAAACAGTGTACTTTAAACAAAACAACTGAACCCTTTTATTTATCTGTTCATCTACCTATTGTGTGTTTGTGGAATTGTTAATTCATTTCTGTAACTTTTTTCTTTTGCATTTGTTTTTTTAATTTACCATCAACAACATTTTTTTTTAATGGGAAAGAAAGAAACTACATTCTGATGATCTACTTTCCCAACCCACACCCCTACCCCTTCCCTACCCTACCACCACCTCACGCACTTTTCTTCTCTTTTTTTTTCTTCTCATTGGCAGGGCGAGAGAGAGGAGAGAGAGAGAGAGAGAGAGAGAGAGAGAGAGAGAGAGAGAGAGAGAGAGAGAGAGAGAGAGAGAGAGAGAGAGAGAGAGGAGAGAGAGAGAGAGAGAGACAAGGCAAGGCAAGGCAAGGCAAAGTATTTTATTCGAGGATAATAGATAAGCACTCGTGTGCTTTTTTACATCCAGTCCCCGCCCTTTTCAGGGATACATCAAGATGAAAAGATACTAAACAATAAAATTTTACGCAGTACCAAGCAACACACAAGAATAAGGACACTATATGTGACGCTCCGCCACGAAATGAGTCGCTTAGCACATTACCCAATTTTGCTCTAGGAGCCATTAAAGGCAGGTAGGGGTCAAGTTGTCAATTATGAGATTTTGATTAATTATGAAACTATATCCGTTTATCTACCTTATAATGAAATATCAAGGCATAATTTTTATCCCTTTTGCTTTTAAATGTGTTTTGAAAATACCCAAGCCCTCATTCTGACAACGTGTTACGAAAATAAACTTGTCCGTTTCTCATTTTGCCACTTCCTGTAGTCTATCATTTCAACCTGTAATAACTTTGCACAGAATTGTCCGATTTTCAATCTGTTTTTTGTATTTGACAGCCACTTTATTGCACATTAATAACATGTCAATAACTAAAAATTGACCTTATGTGCACTCCGTCTCATTATGTGGTGGAGCGTCACATATATGATAAGGTAATAAAAATGCACTCGATCAGAAGACAAAATCAGAAGTCACAATAAAAAGATTTTGATTATGGAAGAATAGAAAAGAGAGAGAGAGAGAGAGAGAGAGAGAGAGAGAGAGAGAGAGAGAGAGAGAGAGAGAGAGAGAGAGAGAGAGAGAGAGAGAGAGAGAGAGGGAGAGAGAGGGAACTCTCTCTGTTTTTTTCTTCTTTTTTTTCTTCTCTTCTTCTTCTTCTTCTTCTTCTTTTTCTTCTTTTCTTTTCTTTTTCTTCTTCTTCTTCTTCTTCTTCTTCTTCTTCTTCTTCTTCTTCTTCTTCTTTTACTTTACTTTAAATAGACGAGAGTGGCACACACACACAGAGAAATACACACTGCAGAGAGGAGGGAGGGGTGAAGTTTCTTAGAAAGCCTGAGTCCATTGAGAGCTCGTTGAAGCGTAAAGCTTTTTTGTTGTTGAAGGGGTGGGGGAGGGGGAGGTGGGGGAGGGGGGAGGAGGGGGAGGGAGAGGGAGAGGGGGGAGGGGCTTGGTTGAAAAGAGTACGCAGGGCACGGTTAACTAACTCTACCAGTTCGCAGAGTCTTGCTGCATTACTGGGAGAATGGCCAGAATGAGAGAGAGGACGCGCACACTGACGCATAGACGAATGTGTTGCACAAAGGCAAGCGACACAGAGTGACATTGAAGAGTTTTCGAGTTGGTTGTGGGGGAGGGGGGGGGGGCGGATTTTTTTTTTATTTGGGTGTTGCGTTTTTTTGGTGTTTTTTTTATAATTAATGGCATTGGTGTGTGTGTGTTGTGTGTGGTGTGTGTGTGTGTGTGTGTGTGTGTGTGTGTGTGTGTGTGTGTGTGTGTGTGTGTGTGTGTGTGTGTGTGTGTATGTGTGTGTATGTGTGTGTATGTGTGAGTGTGTGTGTGTGTGTGTGTGTGTGTGTGTGTGTGTGTGTGTGTGTGTGTGTGTAACCGTTTCAATGACTGCCATTTCTAGATAGGGCCTACACCGAATGACGATGATCGCAGAATCAAGAGACGTCCCATTTTCTGTTTATCTATGTCTTCTCTACAGAATGATGTAGCCTGGTCACCCTGTGGCTTTATAGTAAGTTAGTTGGTCAGTTTATCTAGTTAGTTGGTCAGTTTATATAGTTAGTTGGTCAGTTTATATAGTTAGCTTGTCAGTTTATAGTTAGTTGGTCAGTTTATATAGTCAGTTGGTCAGTTTATATAGTTAGTTGGTCAGTTTATATAGTTAGCTGGTCAGTTTATATAGTAAGCTGGTCAGTTTTATATAGTAAGCTGGTCAGTTTATATAGTTAGCTGGTCAGTTTATATTAATATTTAGTTGGTCAGTTTATAAATAGTTAGTTGGTCAGTTTATATAGTTAGCTGGTCAGTTTATATTAATAGTTAGTTGGTCAGTTCATATAGTTAGTTGGTCAGTTTATATAGTTAGTTGGTCAGTTTATATAGTTAGCTGGTCAGTTTTATATTAATAGTTAGTTGGTCA
>JASPKP010000196.1:10000-60000 GCA_030674155.1 Stramonita haemastoma | reverse complement strand
AAAATGGTCTTTAAAACCAGTGTGTATACGAGAACCGCGCAACCCTAATATGCATATTCACTTACATACTGCTTTACATGTCACCTTTTCCCTAAATGCTCTCTCTCTCTCTCTCTCTCTCTCTCTCTCTCTCTCTCTCTCTCTCTCTCTCTCTCTCTCTCTCTCTCTCTCTCTTTTCTCTCTCTCTCTCTCTCTCTCTCTCTCTCTCTCTCTCTCTCTCTCTCTCTCTCTCTCTCTCTCTCTCTCTCTCTCTCTCTCTCTCTCTCTTTCTCTCTCTCTGCACTAGCTGTCTGTGTGCGTGGGTGCATGTGTGCGTGCTCATGCACGCGCGCGCGTGTGTGTGTGTGTTTCTCTGTATGTCTCTCTGTGTGTCTCTGCTCTGTATTTTTGTCTCTCTCAATGTCTGTTTGTCTGTCTGTCTCTGTCTGCTTCCTTTCCTTGTTCTACTTCTACTCCAATCTCCATACTTTTGCTTACTCCTCTCAAATAACTAACACACACACACACGCACACGCACACGCACACACAACACACACACACACACACACGCACACACACACAGACACGCATGCACGCACGCACACACACACACACACACACACACACGTGCACACACACACACACACACGCACACACACACGCTCGCAAGCGTTCTCTCTGGCTCTCTCTACCCACCCCACCCCACCACACCGCACCGCACTGCACTACACTAAACTACAGTACAGTACAGTACAGTACAGTACAGTACAGTACACTACACTACACTACACTACACTACACTACACTACACTACACTACACTACACTATGTAATAGCGGTCATCTATATAAAAATAGAACTCTGCCTAGGACGGTCCCAAGCCCGGCTGAAAAAGGAGGAGGGTTTGGCGTAGGGTTAGCTACCCCACACTGTGAAAAAACTCTAGCTACAGAAACGCCAAATAGCAATTTAACAGACATCGCGGACCTGGCGAGGGATGGACCTCCAGCTGGATGGTGTATGAAGTCGGGCGGTGAAAGCCAGAGTCATCTGGAAGCCGTCAGACCAAAGACCATCATCTCCACCAGGACCACCACATCCATCGGTACATGGAACGTCAGGACCATGTACAAGACGGGGAAGACAGCGCAAGTAGCCGCAGAGATGAGGAAATTCAACCTCACCATCCTAGGAATCAGCGAAGCAAGATGGACTGCTTCCAGGCAGAAGCGACTGACTTCCGGGGAGCTGCTGCTGTTCTTGGGGCACGAGCAGGAAAATTCTGCACAAACCCAGGGAGTCGCCCTGATGCTTTCCAAGCCAGCACAGGGAGTGCTCATTGGGTGGGAGGCACACGGACCAAGGATCATGACAGCCTCTTTCCATACAAAGAAGAAGAGGATCAACATGGACATTATCCAGTGCTACACCCCAACGAACGACAGCGAGGAGGAGGACAACGACTTTTATAACAGATTGCAGACCATCATACAAGACAGACCGAAGAGAAACATCATCATCATAATGGGTGACTTCAATGCCAAGATAGGTAGTGACAACCAGGGATACGAGGAGATCATGGGGCGGCATGGGCTAGGCGAGATGAACGACAACGGGGAGAGGTTCGTAGACCTGGCAAGGCAAGGCAAGGCAAGGCAAAATTCTTTTATTCGAGGATAATAGATAAGCAATCATGTGCTTTTTTACATCCAGTCCCCGCCCTTTTCAGGGATAACATCAAGATAAAAAGATACTAAACAGTAAAACTATATGCAGTACCAAACAACATAAAGGAATAAGGATATTATACATAATAAGATAATAAAAATGCACTCATTCAGAAGACGAAAATCAGAAGCCACAATAAAATGATTTTGATTATAGAAGAAAAAGAGAAGTGTTAATAGATAAAGAGCAACCAAAGAAACATAATGAAATAAACAACTTAGCAACCAAGAAAAGTCCACCCAAAAACAATTAGCTACAACATTGTTACAACTCATAACAACAAAATGAACCCAGAAGGAACTAAAGATAATAAAATGATTATAATGATGACAATAAGAATAATATCAACAATAGTGATAATAGTATGATAATAATACACGTAAAACTCACTCCTACACGTAGGTTACACACACACACACACACACACACACACACACAGACACACACACACACACACATACATACATACATACATACATACATACATACATACATACATACATACATACATACATACATACATACATACATACATACATACATACATATATGCAACTTACTCACGCATGCACGCTCGCAGGCAAATGCACATACAAATCACACACACACACACACACACACACACACACACACACACACACACACACACACACACACACACACACACACACACACACACACACACACTTACTCACACTTATATTTATAAGCACATATCCGCAGGCGCACATGTACTTGAGGTGGTAGGGTTTTGTTTTTGTTTTTTCTTAAAAAAAATAATTTTAGTCATAGAAAAAAGATGAATGATAAAATCGGTGGATCGGTGGTCTAGGTGTTCACGGCCTTACCTAGAAAGCAAAAAGTCCGGGTCGGAGTGTGCGGTTCGTACACCGTTTGGACCCAAAACTTTTTCCCCATCCATTAGACCCTGAGTGGTGGTCTGGGCGCTAGTATTTCAGATGAGACGATAAACCGACCTGTGCGCCACATGCAACCTGGTCATCGGAGGAAGTGTTTTCCCGCACAGAAGGATACACAGGGCAACTTGGGTGTCTCCAGACCTGTCAACGGAGAACCAGATCGACCACATCTGCATCGTGAAGAAGTTTGCAAGCAGCAGACGTTGCTTTCGATAACCATCTACTTGTTGCCCAATTGAAGCAGAAGCTGAAGAGAAATTGGACGGGGGGATCCAGTCAACGCCAGCGTTACAACACCACGGCGCTGAACGACAACAGGAAGCAAGAAGAATTCAAGGCCACTCTATCCAACAAGTTCCAAGTCCTAGGAGAGCTGCTTGAAGAGGATACGATAGAAGAGAGGTGGCAGAAAGGGAAAGAGACAGTGACCTCAACATGTCAGGAAGTACTGGGCCCCAAATCATTCACACACACGGAATGGATCTCAGCAGCTACACTAGAGAAAATAGAAGGAAGAAGAGAAAAGAAGGTAGTCGTCAACAGCAGCAGGACACGATCAGCAAAAACAAAAGCCCAAGAGGAATACACAGAAGCAAATAGGGTTGTAAAGCGAAGCATTAAAGCAGATAAGCAAAACTACTTGGAGACATTGGCAACAGAAGCAGAAGATGCAGCTCACCAGAACAGCACCAAGGACCTGTACTTTATCATCAAGAAGTTATCAGGGAAGTTTGCCAAGCCAGAGAGACCAGTAAAAGACAAGAACGGAGGAGTAATAGCTGATGACGAAGGACAGAAGAACAGGTGCATTGAGCACTTCCAGGAATTACTCAACAGACCAGCTCCTACAAACCCACCAGAGATACTGACAGCCACAAGCAACCTGCCAATCAAGTGTAGTGCTCCCACAAAGGAAGAGATCCGCAGCGCCATCAAGCAATTGAAGAACGGTAAGTCTGCAGGACCTGACAGCATCCCAGCAGAAGCGCTGAAGGCCATCGTGGTGACCAGTGTGGAGCTCCTCTACCCTCTCTTCGGCAAGATCTGGGAGGAAGAAGAAATACCAACAGAATGGAAAGAGGGTTACCTCATCAAACTCCCCAAGAAAGGCAACCTCAGTTGAGGGATAATGCTGTTGTCCATCCCAGGAAAGGTGTTTAACCATACCTGCTGAACCGGATGAAGGATGCAGTAGATCCGCATCTCCATGACCAACAAGCTGGTTTCCGAAAGGAAAGATCATGCACGGATCAGATTGCAACACTGCGCATCATCCTGGAACAGTCCCTGAAATGGAATTCGCCACTATACGTCAACTTTATAGACTATGAGAAGGCTTTTGACAGCGTCGACAGACAGACCCTCTGGAGACTACTGAGATACTACGGAGTGCCAGAGAAAATCACCAACATCATCAGGAAATCATATGAAGGAATGACCTGCAGAATAGTTCATGGCAGACAGCTCACCAATGCCTTTGAAGTAGATACCGGAGTAAGGCAAGGATGCTTACTTTCTCCTTTCCTGTTCCTACTGGCCATCGACTGGGTTATGAAGACCTCAACGGACCAGAAACGTAACGGCATCCAATGGACACTTTGGAAGCAGCTAGACGACCATGACTTTGCGGATGACCTGGCCTTTCTCTCCCACACCCAGCAACAGATGCAGGAAAAGACCAACATCGTTGTGGAGAACTCAGCTAGACTGGGCCTGAACATCAACAGAGGAAAGAGCAAGGTACTCAAGACCAATGCAGCCAATGAGACACCCATCACAGTCCAAGGCGAAGCGCTGGAAGAGGTGGAAAGCTTCACATACCTCGGCAGCATCGTGGACACACAGAGAGGAACGGATGCAGACGTCAGAACTCGCATCGGCAAAGCAAGAGCAGCCTTCAAGCAGCTCAGAAACGTCTGGGGATCAAACGACATCAGCATCACCACCAAGACCAGGCTTCTCAACACCATCATCAAGCCAATACTACTGTATGGAGCAGAGACCTGGGAGAAACACCATCACCACCATGAAGAAAATCCAGGCCTTCATCAACACCTGCCTCAGGAAGGTCCTCAAGATCCGCTGGCCAGACAAGATCAGTAATGAAGAATTATGGCAAAGAACCAGACAACATCCTGTTGAGGAAGAAATCCTACAGAGATGTTGGCGATGGATACGACACACCCTACGGAAACCTGTATCCAGCATCACAAGACAAGCTCTCACCTGGAGTCCACAAGGGAAAAGAAAGAGAGGGCAGCCTAGAAAAACCTGGCACCGGGATCTGGATGCAGATGCGAAAAAGATGGGCAAGACGTGGGGACAACTGGAATGCCTAGCCCAGAGCTGAGATGCCTGGAGACAGCTGGCTGGCGGCCTATGCCCCAGAAGGGACCACAGGCAGACATGAGCATCACTAGAATTCCTGATGTCTCAAGTCACAGAGCATCAGCAATAGATTTAACCTTAGCATCTCCGACACATGTCCCTGAATGCGATTGGTCAAGGCATAAAGATACATTGGGCAGTGATCATTTACCTATCATTATAACCTTTAATGACCAGTTATGTCAATGGGATATTACAAAGGACAAAGTTCCAAAATATAATTATAAACGTGCTGACTGGGAAAAGTTTAAAGATATTCTCACTTCCTATAATACAAAGTGCATAGATACTCACGAAATAGATCAAATGTATTCTGGCATAGCAAGTATTATACTACAAGCTGCCAATATATCTATTCTTAGATGTCATTCAGTAAAATCTATCAAAGATCTTGGAAATGTCTGGTAGACAGAAGCTTGTGAAGAAGCTTTACATAAAAACATTTAATGCATAAAGCTTTTCTTAAAAACAATTCGCCTGGTAACCATGAAGAGCAGAGAAAGGCTAAAAAACACTCTAACATGGTCATAGCACAAGCTAAAATAACAATATTGGTCCTCTTTTTGTAGAAGAGAAATTAATAATCATAAAGACATTCAGAAAGTATGGTTAAAATTAAATGAAATGACAAAAGGTGTAAGCTTGCCATCATGTCCAGTTGTTCTAGAAAACAAACAGTTTCCATCTAGTGCAAAAAAGGCTGAGGCATTTGCTAGGATGTTTTCAAATACCATGTGTAAGGAGGGTCTATCAGGTAAACACAGAACATTCAGAAGTGAAGAAGAAGTAAATAATGAATATGTAGACCCAGTGCCTGATAACACTCTTTATATCAATGCTCCAATTACACTCCAGGAAGTGAGGGATGCAATTCTGTCACTTCCTAGTAAGAAAACGTCTGTTGGAGCTGATGCAATTTCCAATGATATGATTAAACACTTGCCAGAAAATTTCATTATGCTACTTCATAAACTTTTTAATAAATGTTGGGTCGATGGTGTCATTCCAGTCCAATGAAATCAGTCCTTTGTTGTACCAATCCATAAACAAGGAAAGCCCAAGACAGATAAAGCCAGTTAAAGGCCCATAGCATTGACCTCACATACTGGTAAACTCATGGAGAGAGTTGTTCTTGGAAGATTAATATATTTTTGCCAGAAAAATAACATTATTGCAAACAACTGAGCAGGCTTCCAGAGAGGCAGATCTGCTATAGTTAATTTAGTTAAACGTCCAACATGTATAAAACAACAATTTGTACATAGGAGAAATGTTCTTGCAACGTTTTTTGACATTAATAAAGCCTACGACCAGGTTTGGCATGCAAAATTATTAAGTAAGTTGATGACGATTGGTCTTTCTGGAAACATCTATCATTATATAAAGAGCTTTCTTAGTAATACATCCATTCAAGTAAAGGTCGGAAATAACTATTCAGATCCTAGATATTTTGACAAGGGATTACCACAAGGCTCTGTTACTGCACCAGTTTTATTTAATATCCTGTTATATGCTCTTCCTAGGCATTTGTCTCAGAAAGTTGTTTTAGTACAATATGCAGACAACAGATGGATGTGGATGAATGTTACAATGAAACAAAACACATCAAAAAGGTCCTTAAATTATATTTTTAAGATATACCAAAAAGACTTTAATAGTTTGAATAAGTACATAATTGAACATGGTCTAACATTATCCACAGAAAAAACGCATATGATGCTTTTTAACAACGGCGGTAATCTGCACAGCTTACCTGTGTTCAAAGTTGAAAATAAGATAGTTGAATATAAACAAATAGTAAAGTTCTTAGGTGTTTTTCTCACTTCTAAGTTAACTTGGAATGCCCACATTGAATATATCTTAAGGAAAGGAAGAAAATATTTAAATTTGCTAAAAATTGTCCAAAAGCAGTATTCGGGACAAGACATGACAATTTTGAAACATCTTTCTACCTCTTTAATTAGATCTAAATTATCCCATGGTCAAGAAATCTTCTTTAGCGCACCTAAGTACTTACTAAAGAAGCTTCAAAGTGTAGACTGTAAGGCGTATAGACTTGCTTTAGGTGTACCATTTCATGCCTCTGCCTTGATACATATAAAGAAATTGGATTGTTACCACTTGATGAGTACAGGCAACTTGTATGTGCAAAATACATTCTGAGAAGCTCAACACCTGAAAACTTTGCTTCCCAAGAAATCAAAATTAGGTCTGAAACAAATTTTCCAAAAGAGCACGACACATAAACCCTTTAATGGCAGTTAGTACCTACACCACTGATCTTTATGAGCATTCTGAAATTTTAAAATTTGCAGACCCACAGAGAGCAGTGTCAGTCTGCCCTGTTTGGGAAATGAAGCAAGCACACTTTGATGTAGATTATATCAATATGAAAAAGAATGAGAATCCAAATGTTATGGCAGTTAATGTTCAATCACATGTACAACATCAGTATTCTCATTGCCTAAAAATTTATACAGATGGTTCACTTTTAAACAATTATCAAGCAGGTTCAGCATTTGTTATACCAACACTAAAGATAGAAAAGTCATATTATGTTGGTAAAAATCTATCTGTTTTTACAGCTGAACTGATAGCAATATTCATGGCTTTGACTTTCATTTTAGATCATCCATATGGTTTGTTTGGTTTTTTTGCTATATTGCTGTGTGTGGATTCAAAATCAGTTTTATATGCCTTAAAATCTACAACATATAAGCAAACTACTAAACTTATATGAGACATCAAATACCTCATAAATCTGTTACTTTTTAAGAGGAATTCATGTTTCCTTTTGTTGGATTCCTTCACATATAGAATTATTTTCCAATGAGTGGGCTGACAGGGCTGCGAAAAAAGGTGCACATAATGAAAAGGGGTCTACTGTACTACATGTCCCTCTATCCATTGCAGAGGGTTATCGGTTGTTAGAAGAAGCATCCTTAAATAAATTTATAGAAAAGCATCGGCAAAACAAGCGGCTTCAACATTCAAATCCGAGTGAGAAGTGTGTAGTTGAATACATTGATTGTTTAAAGATTCATACAAATGCTCTCTCTCTCTCTCTCTCTCTCTCTCTCTCTCTCTCTCTCTCTCTCTCTCTCTCTCTCTCTCTCTCTCTCTCGATAGCCTAGTGGTCAGAACGTTGAGCTGGCAATTTGAGACCTGGATTGAGTCTGGTCAAGGAGATTTTTTTCCTGGAGTTAACATCAGTGCTGACTCCTCTCTCCCTGTGCAGTACCCGGGAAGTTTGCTAAGCAAGCTGAGAATAGGACTGCTGTTCCCTGCCAGGCATGTCGTAAAAGGCCACTAAGGAGGGTCTCATTTGTCAGGTCAGGCTTGCCTGCTACCAGTAATCCATGCTAAACTGGTACTACCTATCGTATCTGGGGGAAGCACACCCCAACAGAAAAAAGTCTGGTCCTCCAGGCCAGACCAGGCTGGCCCTTCAGGTTGAGGGTTGGGCACAGGGCCAACAACCCTATCTTGTAAAAAACAGTAGGTTACAGAAACAGCAACAAAGAAAAATACTACTTCTGTGTGTGAGGGGCCTTCCAAGCCCTGTGAGGCTCGAATGAATGCTGGTGGCCAAAGCCAAGAGGACGTTGCCAGCAGGATAAGGATGGACCTGAACACCACCAAAACCAAGATCAGACTAGGACATTGGAATGTAAGAACAATGTATGAAACAGGCAAGCTGGCACAAGTGATATCAGAAATGAGATGATTCAAGCTTCATGTCCTAGGCGTGAGTGAGAGCAGATGGACTGGATCTGGGAGGATGAAAACCACCACCGGAGAAACCGTCCTCTACTCTGGGAGAGATGACAACATGCACCATGAGGGAGTTGCCATCATCCTCAAGAAAGGTGTAGAGCTATGCCTGCTAGAATGGAAGCCAGTAAACAACAGACTTATGAGTGCCAGATTGAAGGGCAGGCACATCAACATTTCCATCATTCAGTGCTACGCACCAACCCAACCAACGACGGTAGCAAAGAAGACAAATACAATTTCTACAGCCAGCTCCAGACAGAGACAGAAAAAACCCCATGGCATGACCTTCTAGTCATCATGGGAGATCCGAACGCTAAGGTCGGAAATGACAACACCGACTATGAACAAGTCATGGGGAAGCATGGTATGGGGACCAGGAATGACAATGGAGAGAGACTGGTAGAGTTTTGTGCCATGAACAACCTGGTGATAGGAGGGACCCTCTTCACCCACAGTGACATCCACAAGCTGACCTGGAACTCGCCAAATGGAAGAGACAGGAACAAATTGACCACTTGATGATCAACGCTCCCTTCTGGACGTGAAGACCATGTGCAGTGCAGACGTTGGAAGTGACCATCACCTTGTAACAGCAACCATCCAGACAAAGTTGAAGAAGACTGAAGCCAGAAAAACCACTCAGGCATGCTTTGACACCCAGCAACTGAGAAGCAACACCATAAAGGCTGACTTTGTGACCTAAGGAACAGATTTCAGACCTTACAGGACCTGACAGATCAACAGGACATAGACTCAACATGGAAGCATATTGCCACAATATACTCAGAGAGCAGCGAGTTGACGTTAGGCCACCAAATGAAGAAGACAAATAAAGACTGGATCCAGCAGGAGACATTAGATGCCATCGAGGAGAGAAGACACATCAAGAAAAGAATGCTGCAGACAAAATCCCAACAACAACAAGAGAGACAAGAAGAGATGTATAGAGAGGCTAACAAGAAAGTGAAGAGACTTGCACGCCGCAATAAGAGAAATGCCATGGACCAACTTGCAGCTGAAGCGGAAGAAGCGGCAGTAAAAGGGGATCAGGGAAGGGTCTTCAGGATCACAAAGCAAGTGTGTGGCAAGTTCAAGGGGAGCACAGGGGGCCCAGTCAAGGATAAACAGGGAAAACTGCTGACAACTGAGAAAGAACAAGAAAATAGATGGACCGAACACTTTGGGGAAGTTCTCAATCGACCATCTCCTGAACGGACAATGGACATTCCAGAAGCTGCAGAAGACCTGGACATTGACACTGACCCTTCGTCAAAGGAAGAAATAGTGGCTGCAATCAAGACACTCAAAAATGGCAAGTCACCAGGCCAGGACAACCTTGATGCAGAACTGTTCAAGGCTGATCCTAAGCTGGCAGTAACCATTCTTCAGCCACTGTTCACAGCCATATGGGAGGGAGAAAAAGTACCTGATGACTGGACCAAAGGGGTAATTGTCAAGATCCCCGAGAAAGGAGCCTGAACGACTGCAATAACTGGAGAGGAATCACCCTTCTGTCAGTGCCAAGCAAGATACTGGCCAAGGTCATCATCAGAAGAATGTCAGATGCTGTAGACAAGTCATTGAGAAAAGAACAAGCAGGGTTCAGAAAACAAAGAAGTTGTTCTGATCAGATCTTCACACTACGTACCATCATTGAACAGTGCATCAAGTGGCAAAGACAACTATATGTGAATTTCGTCGATTTTGAAAAGGCCTTTGACAGTATTCACAGGGACAGCCTTTGGAACATCCTACGACACTATGGCATTTCATCCAAGCTGGTAAACCTGATTAAGAGCTTCTACAACAAATTCAGATGCTCAGTAGGCCGTAGTGACACACTCTTTGAAGTCAGGACAGGTGTAAGACAAGGATGTGTAATGTCAGCAGTTCTCTTCAATCTTGTCATTGATTGGGTCATGAGGAAGACAACAGAGGACACTCCAAGAGGGATCAGATGGAACCTCCTCTCAACTCTTGATGACTTGGACTTTGCAGATGACCTGCCGCTACTATCCCACACACACCAGCATATACAGGACAAGACCAGCAGACTTCAAACCTTTGGATGGCAAGTGGGGCTATGAATCAGCACCAAGAAGACAGAGACAATGACGCTAAATGTTAAAACACCAGCCACTGTGAAAGTAAATGGAACAGATTTACGCCAGGCGGACAAATTCACGTATCTGGGCAGCATCATCAAACCTGAGGGCGGCACCAGAGAAGACATCCACAGCAGACTGGGAAAGGCCAGGAATGTGTTTAGGGAGATGAACAACATCTGGAGATCTCCACAGTACGGTACCAACACCAAGCTGAAGTTGTACCAGAGCTGTGTTGTGTCTACACTCCTTATGGATCTGAATGTAGGAGGATGACGGAGACGGATCTTGCCAAACTTAGATCCTTCCACACCACCTGCCTCCGGAGAATCCTTCGAATCTTTTGGCCAGAAAAGATTTCCAATGAAGATCTACTGAGGAAATGCAACCAAACTGACATGGACACCATCATTTGCAAACAAAGATGGAGATGGATTGGGCATATACTCCGGAGAGACACATAAGCTATTGCAAGAACAGCACTGCACTGGACCCCAGACGGCAAGAGAAAGAAAGGGAGACCAAGAACAACATGGAGGAGGACAGTGGAATGTGAGATGGAAGCCATGCAACACTCTTGGAGTTCATTGACCAGGCTGGCCCAGGATAGACAGAGGTGGAAAGTCTTTGTTGCTGCCCTACACACCACTGGGTGTAAAGGATGATGATGATGATGAGACTTAGCCATTGAGTTTTGGATAAAAACGTTCACTGAAATCTATAACAAATATTCTCCATTTAAAACCATTAGGATCAAACACAGCCCCAAGCGCCTGGCTCACAAAGGAACTAGAGGAAGCATGTTACTTAGAGACCTTCTAAAAGAACACAAATATTATGATGAGTGAAAAAAATTAAGAAACGCCATCTCACAAAAACGACGTGAAAAAAAGAAATATTTTCAAGACCTACTATCTTCCAAACAAAATTCAAAGACTGTATGGCGAGCAATAAATCAAATAACAAACAATCAATCAACTCCTAAATCAAATGTAATCAAAGACATCTCTGCTGAAAAACTTAACAACCACTTCATCAATGTTTCTTCCAACGTAATTAGCAATGATAACTGCAGAGTCCAATGATCTTAATGAATTAAAACAATACTGCCAAGAAAAGCATATTTCTTCAAAACTTCACATACTTTTCATGTCTGTCTCAGAGGTCTACAACTATCTGACTCACCTCAAACAATCAAGAACGCTGGTCTTGATGGAATAGACAGCAGTATATTAAAATTATCAGCTCCAGTTATCACAGACACCCTAACATTTATATATAACCTCTGCCTTGATAAGAACTATTTCCCCAACGCCTTCAAATGTTCTAAAGTAATCCCCATCTACAAGTCTGGCAATACTTCTGATCCTTCAAACTATAGGCCCATCTCCATTATACTGATCCTTTCAAAACCACTGGAAAAACATGTGAATAAACACTTAGTCCGTCATACAGAAATCAACAACTACTCTATCCTAATCAGTCTGGATTTAGAATAAAGGACTAACCAGTCTTGTAGATAATTGGCTATCAAACATCAATGACAATAAATTTTGTGGAGTATTATTTGTTGATTTCAAAAAAGCATTTGATACAATTGACCACAAACTTCTCCTTAAAAAGTTAAACCTGTATAACATTTCTACAAAACCCTAGGACTACTCGATTCATATCTTACAAATAGGCACCAGTGTGTCTCAATAGCTACATCAACATCCAAACTAAAGCCCATTTATTATGGAGTACCACAGGGATCCGTATTGGGCCCTATTCTCTTTTCATTATACATAAATGACCTTCCTCTACATATCAATTCCAAATGTGAACTATTTGCAGATGACACAACCATACATACAAGCCATAATGACATTGACTATCTTACAACCTTATTACAAAAAGCACTGACGACCTTGTCAAATGAACTGACCTGAACCACATGTCTATCCATCCCCAAAAAACAAAATGCATGCTTATCACTACCAGACAAAAGCGACAAAATTTACCACATAAACTATTTCCAATTCACATAAAAAAGAAGCAATCGAACAAACCTCTCACCACAAAGTTCTAGGAGTGACAATTGATGAAAATCTCAGCTGGTTCTACCACATATCTCATCTATGCAAATACTTGTCAAAAAAAAGTCTACCAGTTGATTAAAATTAAACACTTTCTCGATTTCCATTCAATGGAAACTGTTTTTTCAAAGCTTATACAATCCTCAATAGACTATGCTGCAACCCTGTGGGACTGCCAGTGCAAATATCATGAAACCATCTAAGTCTGTATAAACGTGGTCTCAAACTGGTCCTTCTGAAGAAAACAACCTTGCTAGAAGGGGATTATTTTCATTTTAAATATCCTTCCCCTACACCAAAGACTAAAATATTAACAAAGGCATCATGATGTTTAAGATACTGACAGGAAATGTCCCCACATCCTCAAAAGACAAATTCCCAATGAATCATTCCAGAAAAACAGTAAAGCCAAGTGTCCCAATCCCAAGAATAGACTTGTTCAAAACTAGTTTACTATACTCAGGCCTACGCTATGGAACTCCCTCCCTGACTAATTAAACAGCATCAATCATTAACTACGTTCAAAAATCACCTTCTAACTCCATTAATGCATCAAAAAAACCAAAATCACCTTCTCCACTCTAAGCATCATAGCCCACACTCTCCCCCTCAACTCCTCTCCCTCACTCTCTCTGATTATGATGATCTTATGACCATAATCATAACACTAAGTGAGGGTGTGTGTGTGTGTGTGTGTGTGTGTGTGTGTGTGTGTGTGTGTGTGTGTGTGTGTGTGTGTGTGTGTGTGTGTGTGTGTGTGTGTGTGAATTGGGTTTTTTTGTGTGTTTTTTTTTTTCAAAAACTGATGTGAGTTGGGGTTTTTTTGTTTAAAAACTTATGTTTTATGGGACTTATTTTGATGATAGATGGTGATGGATTGATGTTTTCAGTCATTCAACCTTATCATATTCTCATGTTTGCTCTTTAATTATTGTGCCTTTTTTTCTTTTCTTTTTGGCTTTGATTGGTTTTTATTTGTTTTTTTGTATTCAAATCAAAATCTTCATTGATTCTTACTTCATATTTTCGTATTTGAATGAGTGCCTTTTTATAACATTACCTTAATATTATATCTCTGTCTTATTTCTTACCTGTTGTTGTTGTTCTTTCCCACCTTTTATCAAAATCTTATTTTTATGGGACTTATTTTGATGATAGTGTGGTGATGATGTTTTCAGTCTTAACCTCATCATTTTCTGTTTTCTTTAATTATTGGCTTTGTTTGTTTGTTTTGTTTTTTTGGGGGGGGGGGTTTGTTGTTGCTTTTATCAAATCAAATACATTGATTCTTACTTTATTCGTTCTGATGAGTGCTTCTTTATACATACCTAAATTATTTTGTTCTCTGTTTCTTGTTTTTTTTTTCTGTTCTTTGTATGTTTTTTGTTTTCTTGCTATCTTCTCTTACTTCTTGATTTCTTCTCTCATCATCTTTCTCGTTCTCTACTCTCTTCTTCTTCTCTTTTTCTCTCTCTCTCTTTCTCTCTTCTCTTCTTCCTCTCTCTCTTCTCTTCTCTCTCTCTCTCTCTCTCTCTTCCACCTCTCCCTTCTCTCTAAATATATTTATGTGACTCTCTCATTTTCTTCTGCTCTCTCTCTGCTTTGGTCCTTATTTCTCTCAGTCATCTAAAGTACATTGTCGTTTTCCATACATATTTTGCATTTTCATTTTGAAGTACATTAAGTTTGTTGTTTTTTTTTTTTTTTATTCTGTTTTTTTTTTAGAGTTTTATATGAATAGTTGTAGTGTGTAAGTGATACCTATTGATTTAGACAGAAAAAAAGTGGTGGTGTCTTACTTCATGAAAATTTTAAAATTTTCTATGTATGTGCGTTTCTACTTGACTATCTATGTGGTGTAGCCTATTTCATATCAACCAGGTGGTATTGGTCATGTTTTGTTTTCACCACATTATTATGTAATACAAACAGGCAAAATATAGTTAAGGCCCATTGCACTCACTTCACACGTAGGAAAAACTTTGGATGGATTATATAAACAGATTAGTGCATTACTGTGACAAAAACAAAATACTTCCTGTTGAGCAGGCAGGCTTTTGAAAAGGCAGAACCAGTATAGATCACCTGGTAAAACTAACCACACATATCAAGCATCAATTTGCCCGCAGAAAAAACGTTTCTTGCTACTTTTTTTCGATGTATGTAAAGCATATGATCAAGTCTGGCATGCTAGATTACTTTTTAAACTTAAATCTATTGGTTTGTCAGGTAACATGTACTTCTATGTCAAAAATTTTCTATGGGGCAGAAGCATTCAAGCTAAATTGGAAACACCTATTCCACCCCGAGATTTCCGACAATGGGAATTCCGCAAGGTCTGTTATCGCCCCTTATCTTTTTAATCTTCTACTTTATGACCTTCGAGATCCCTGTCAAATAACGTTGTCCTCGTTCAGTATGCAGATGATCTGTGCATGTGGATGAAGACAACAATGAAAAAGGTAACCCCCAAGAGACAGTTAAACTACATTAGAAAAACTTACAGCTTGAACTTGATAAGCTTAGTATTTATATGACAGAAAATGGATTACTGTTGTCTCCAGAGAAGACCAACATTGTTCTCTTCAATAATGGGGCTGACCCTCAGGGTTTGCTACTTTCAAAATGCAGGATAGGCACCTTGAATACAAACCAATGGTAAAGTTTCTGGGTATTTATATTACATCAAAACTGACATGGAATTATCATGTTGAATATTTATTAACTAAAGCCAGAAAAACCTTAAATTTCATAAAGTTGTAGCAACAGCATGGGCTCAGATGTATCAGTCTTAAAACTGTCATGGCATTCACTCATCACACCAGCCATGTCCAAAGAGTAGGGGACATAAAAGAGCACGGTCTTTCCATGCTTCACGATCCTGGTGTATAAGTTGTAGGGTGCGTCAGTCTTTGATGTTGTCACCATGATTTTTTGGGTCTTTTTCTCTTGCTCGATGCTCTTGCAGATGGTTTTGCTAGGTTTGGTCTTGTGATTAGTTCGTTCAATTGAATGTCAGAAGTCTTCTTTAATGCCCCTAAGTATTTATTAGATAAACTTAGAAGTTTAGATTGTAAAGCTTTTTGCATTGCCTTGGGAGTACCCTTCCATGCTTCATCCTTGGGAACATATAAGGAAGTAGGAGTTTTGCCTTTGGATGACTATCGAGAGGTAGCAGTCGCAAAATATGTTCTTAGAAGCTCAGCATCTGTAAATAATATAGGAGATGAACTCAGTCTAAGATCTGACAAGCAATTTCCTAAAAGAGCTAAAAAATATCCGCTCACTCACCACAATCAGCACCTTCACAATTGGTCTTTTTGAAAAGTCAGGAGTTAATCCCAGAGAAGTGCAACAACTTATACCTCTATTATCTCCTTGTCCATCATGGGAGCTTCAAAGGGCTCAATTTGATTTGGAATGCTCCATCCATAAAAAAGATAACGGAAGTAATATTCTTAGCGCGTATGTGAAAGAACATATTATAAACAAGTACTCATCACATCTTCAAATATACACCATGGGTCTCTACTCAATAATATTGAAGGAGGCGCAGCTTTCATCATTCCTTCATTACAGGTTGAAAAACTGTACCACATTGGGAAAAAACACTCAATTTTCACAGCAGAGCTGACAGCCATTCTGATGGCTTTAAATTATTTACTTGATTTTCCCAAGACCATTGTGGAGGTGGTTTTATGTGTTGATTCAAAATCAGTGCTCCAATCCCTTAAAAACTATGGGTCAAAAGTAAAACAAGAACTTATCACTGAAATATTACATCTTATACATTTTCTAATCCTAAGAGGCACTGATGTCACCTTTTGCTGGGTATCTTCTCATTGCAATATAGTGTTCAATGAAAAGGTGGATAGAGCAGCTGAAAATGCAGCAATGCGTTTTGATTGTGCTGATACTTTGAACATACCAATGTCTGTCGATGAGAATTATACTTTGATCGAACATGCATGCTGGAAACATGTTAGGAAAAAACAAGAAGACGCTGGATTTTCTCATCATTATGTTTCCTTTTCTGACCTCAACCATATTCTCTGTGTACGTTTTGGGTGGATAAATTGCGTCTCAGATCCGTCATTTGTCTCATAAATAGACTTAAACTAAATGCCTTCCGAATGAAGTATGCTAAAAATGTGCGTTGCATATGTGATGGGTCAATTTCAGTCAGTCATATTCTTTTTGACTGTCCCGTTTTAAAACCCGTGTCTTCCCATCACACGTGAGAACTCTCTGGACAGCATTTTAAGTAACTGTGTGTTGCTGTGTGAACTTGCCTTATCGCTGAAGAAAGAGTCCAATTGACAGTTTACTATAGTGCATATGAACATGTTAGTAGCTTGTTTAGAGACAGAGACTTTAATCTCATGCTATTTCATAATTTTCTAAAAAGTTCTGATTGATTGTTCAGGTTTTGGTGTTCACTTTTTGTGTTTTTACTTACTTTTTGTTTCTACCATTGGTTAAAAGTTTTACTTTTTCTTTTTCTTTTTTTTGTCTAATATCACTTATGTGAATAGACATTAAACTGAAGAACACACAAACAGGACTGAATTGATCAGGTTGTTGATTTCACCACACTTTTTATGTAATACAAACAGGACTGAATTGATCAGGTTGTTGATTTCACCACACTTATTATGTAATACAAACAGGACTGAATTGATCATGTTGTTGATTTCACCACACTTATTATGTAATACAAACAGGACTGAATTGATCATGTTGTTGATTTCACCACACTTTTTATGTAATACAAACAGGACTGAATTGATCATGTTGTTGATTTCACCGCACTTATTATGTCATACAAACAGGACTGAATTGATCATGTTGTTGATTTCACCACACTTATTATGTAATACAAACAGGACTGGATTGATCCATGTTGTGTAGGCTACCTGAATATCAACAATGCAACAAACAGAAAAGACGATAGTACAACCATACTGTACAACAGTAGGAATCCCTTTTGGGCCCTATTTGTTTTGTCTTGCTGAATCCCGATTTTCTGCAAATATTACTAGATCTAATGCATAGATGAATAATATCAATACATTGATTATTCAGGGGTGGAGATTCTCCATGGAAACGCAAATTTGAGGTTTTCAAACCTCCTTCAATGGAGAAAAATTATGTCCCTGGAAAAGAAAATCTGTTTGCAGAAAAGAAAATCTGTTGCGGAAAAGAAAATCTGTAATCTGTCCGCTCCGCCGAAAAAAAAAATCTGTCTGCCAAAAAGAAAATCTGTACTCTGTCAACAGAAGGATTTTCTTTTCAGAGGAAAAGAAAATCTATCGGCAGAAAATGTTGCAGAAAAGAAAATCTGTCCTCGAAAAGAAGATAGGTCCACAGAAAAGAAAATGTCCACAAAAAGAAAATCTTTTGGCAGAAACGAAAAAATCTGTCTATGAAAAGAAAAATCTGAAAAATATCCACAGAAAAGAAAATCTGTTCCCAAGAAGAAAAATCTGGAAAATGTCCACGGAAAAAAAAAAATTGTCCGCGGAAAAGAAAAAAATCTGTCCCGGAAAAGAAAATGTCGGCAGAAAAGAAAAATCTGGAAAATGTCCACACAAAAAAAATCTGTCGTTCAAAAATCTGTCCGCTGAAAAGAAAATCTGTTGGCTGAAAATGACCACAGAAAAGAAAAGAAAATCTGTCCCCAGAAAAGAAAATCTGTCCACAGAAAAAAAATCTGTGAAGGAAAAGAAAATCTGTGGGGAAAAGAAAATTTGTCCCAGAAAAGAAAATCTGTAATCAGTCCCCAAAAATGTCCACAGAAAAGAAAACCTGTCCAGGGAAAGAAAATCTGTTGGCAGAAAAGAAAAGAAAATGGGGGGAGGAAGAAAACCTGTCCCCAGAAAAGAAAATCTGTCCACAGAAAAGAAAAAAAAACTGTCAGTGGAAAAGAAAATATGTCTGTGGAAAAAAAATCTGTCTGCTGAAAAGAAAATCTGTAATCTGTCGCGGAAAAGAAAAAAATCTGTCTGCAGAAAGTATGAAAAGGAAACTTTTTCACTGGGTAAAAATAGAAGTATCTAACATGGAACTGAGTTTGGGAACGGGCTAACTGGCGAATTTGGTTTAAGAGGATTTTCCCTCTGAAGTTGACATGGGTTTAAAAACTGCGATGTGGCCGTGAAGGACAAAAATGGAAAGGTTGTTGAGGGAGAGGCAGGAAAACTACAGTGTTGGAGGGAACACTTCAAGTCAGTTCTGAACAGACCGGACCCCCTCAGCTAGCAGACATCCTGCCAGCAGATATAGACCTTGACATCTGCACCGATCCACCGAGCCTGGAAGAAGTGACAACAACAATCAAGTGACAACACCAATGAAGAGTAGCAAGGCACCAGGGGCAGATGGTGTGACAGCAGAGATGTTAAAGGCAGATATGGATGTGATGGCTCACATTCTGACAGATCTTCAGGCAGATTTGGGTAGGTCAGATCCCTGAAGCATGGAAAACTAGTCTCATCTTCAAGTTCCCAAAAAGGGAGATCTTGGAGACTGCAACAACTGGAGGGGCATAACACTTCTTTCCCTCACCAGTAAGGCCTTCAGCAGGATTGTGCTGTCCAGATTGATAGCAGCCCTTGAGAAGGACCTCCAACCACAGCAAGCAGGTTTCCACCCAGGGCGATCCTGCTCAGATCACATCTTCACTCTGCGCCAGATTCTGGAGCAGAGCAATGAGTGGAATACACTGCAGTACGTCACTTTCATTGACCTGGAGAAGGCGTTTGACAGCATCCACCGAGAGTCCTTATGAAAGATCCTAAGGTACTATGGAGTCCCTGCAAAACTTGTCCAGGTCATTGCAATGTTGTACAGCGACTTCAAATCCCAGGTGATCTGCGACACAGAGCTCACAGAAGCCTTCAGCATCAGCACAGGAGTGAAGCAGGGCTGCATCCTATCGCCGTTCCTCTTCATTCTGGCCATGGACTGGATTATAAAGAATTCCATGGATGGAGAGAGGAGAGGGATCAGTGGACCATGACAATGACAGCAACAAAAACACTGGAAGATCTGGATTTTGCTGATGATATCGCCCTGCTGTCACATCGCCACCAAGACATGCAGGAAAAGACAGATGTCATGGCAACAACTGCTGGAAGCCTCGGCTTGAAAATCAGCACCAAGAAGACAAAGAACATGAGAATGAATGCCAGAGTCCAAGAGAACATCAGACTGAATGGGGATCAGATCGAGGAAGTAAATGACTTCAGCTATCTTGGATCCACAATGTCAAACACAGGAGATGGGGAGGTGGAGATCCGGGCTCGACATGTAAAAGCCAGCCAGGCCTTTGCCTCACTCAGGAGCACATGGAAGGCAGGGAACATACGCCTGAAGACCAAATTAAGAATTTTCAAATCAAAAATGATTAGCACCCTCCTTTATGGATCAGTCATGGAAGATGACCAAAACCATCAGCAACAAACTTGATGTCTTCCAAAACAGATGCCTCTGATGCATTCTACGCATCTTTTGGCTGAATACCATCACCAATGAAGAAATCCACCAAAGAACAGAAACTGAACCCATCTCCATGCAAGTCAAACGGAGGCGTTGGCAATGGATTGGACATGTGCTCCACCAGAAGACTACAGCCATATCCAGAATCGCCCTAGGATGGACTCCAGACAGTCGAAGAAAGAGAGGCCGCCCCAAGGAAACTTGGAGGAGAACAGTAGAGAGGGAGATGAAGGAAAAGGATTGGACATGGGACCGTCTGGAGCGTATTTCAGCTGACTGACATCAGTGGCGGGCTCTAGTTGAAGCCTTATGTGCTACCTGAGCACAAAGAGGACTAGATAGACATAGACCCTCTGCTTCAGCTGCAAGTTGGTCCATGGCATCTCTCTTATCGCGGCGTGCAAGTCTCTTCACTTTCTTGTTAGTCTCTCTATACATCTCTTCTTGTCTCTCTTGCAGTCATGGGGATTTTGTCTGAAGCATTCTTTTCTTGATGTGTCTTCTCTCCTCGATGGCATCTAATGTCTCCTGCTGGATCCAGTCTTTATTTGTCTTCTTCTTTTGGTGGTCGACTTGCTGCTCTCGGTGTATAGCATGGCAATATGCTTCCAAGTTGAGTCTATGTCCTGTTGATCTGTCAGGTCCGGTAAGGTCTGAAATCTGTTCCTTAGGTCACAGACAATGTCAGCCTTTATGGTGTTGCTTCTCAGTCGCTGGGTGTCAAAGCGTGCCTGAGTGGCTGGCCTGGCTTCAGTCTTCCTCAACTTTGTCTGGATGGTTGCTGTCACAAGGTGATGGTCACTTCCGACGTCCACACTGCGCATGGTCTTCTTGTCCAGAAGGGAGCGTCGCCATACACCGTTGATCATCAAGTGGTCAATCTGGTTCCTGTCTCTTCCATTTGGTGAGTTCCAGGTCAGCTTGTGGATGTCACGGTGCGTGAAGAGGGTCCCTCCTATCACCAGGTTGTTCATGGCACAGAACTCTACCAGTCTCTCTCCATTGTCATTCCTGGTCCCCATACCATGTTTCCCCATGACTCTTTCATAGTCGGGGTTGTGATTTCTGACCTTAGCGTTCAGATCCCCCATGATGACTAGAAGGTCGTGCCGTGGGTTTTTTTGGTCTCTGTCTGGAGCTAGCTGTAGAAATTGTCTTTGTCTTCTTTGCTACCCTCGTTGGTTGGTGTGTAGCACTGAATGATGGAGATGTTGATGTGCTTGCCCTTCAATCTGGCACTCATAAGTCTGTTGTTTACTGGCTTCCATTCCAGCAGGCATCGCTCTACACCTTTCTTGAGGATGATGGCAACTCCCTCATGGTGCATGTTGTCGTCTCTCCCAGAGTAGAGGACGGTTTCTCCAGTGGTGGTTTTCATCCTCCCAGATCCAGTCCATCAGCTCTCACTCACACCTAGGACATGAAGCTTGAATCGTCTCATTTCTGATGTTACTTGTGCCAGCTTGCCTGTTTCATACATTGTTCTTACATTCTAATGTCCTAGTCTGATCTTGGTTTTGGTGGTGTTCAGGTCCATCCTTATCCTGCTGGCAACGTCCTCTTGGCTTTGGCCACCAGCATTCATTCAAGCCTCACTGGGCTCGGAAGGCCCCTCACACACAGAAGTAGTAGTTTTCTTTGTTGCTGTTTCTGTAACCTACTGTTTTTTACGAGACAGGGTTGTTGGCCTTGTGCCCAACCCCCAACCTGGAGGGCCAGCCCCCAACCTGGAGGACCAGGCTTTTTTCTGTTGGGGTGTGCTTCCCCCACAGACGACAGGTAGTACCAGTTCAGCATGGATTACTGGTAGCAGGCAAGCCTGACCTGACAAGTGAGACCCTCCTTAGTCGCCTTTTACGACATGCCTGGCAGGGAACAGCAGTCCTATTCTCAGTTTGCTTAGCAAACTTCCCGGTACTGCACGGGGGATAGAAATATTAGTGCCATAAGAATTGCATATAATTCTGCTGTAAAAATAGAAAAACCTTTTCCAAGGGAATAGGATTTTTGAATTTTGAAAGCAGGGATAACAAAACCTGATCCTGCACTTGTTTCATACACTGAACCATCAGTGAAGACTATTAAATGATTTGAATAATTCGTATCAAGATTTTCACTAACGCTGCAAGTTAGAATATTGATATTATCTTTTTTGGACATGGTATTATTGATATCAAATGTAGCAGTTTTGTGTTCCCATTGAGGTATCTTAGGTATTGTTGGCATAACAACAATGTCTGAAATATCAACTTCACATTTCGAAAATAAGTCACTTGTGGAGTCACAAACTGACTGAAGTGAAGATATGTTTTGAGCTCTTTTAGGATAGTCTTAAGTCAAATCTAAAAATATTTCTCTCTTAACTGAATTTTGCACAGATAAACTTCTGGAAACTATTTTGCTACACATAGTATAGCTGATCTGAAAGAGATAATAAGTTTGCCTCTTGATAAGCTCTCCTTGTATTTGTGTGTATTGGAACTCCCAACACTATTTTTATGGCTTTACTATCTATACAAAGAAACAACCCTGGGTGACAAATGAGGTTCTTGACCTCTGCGACAAAAGAAGAGAACTTAAGAAACAAAAGTTCACAAGTCAAGAAGCTTACAAGAAGTACATGGATAGCCACAGAGAAGTGAGGAAAAAGATGAGAGAAGCCAAAGAAGCATGGATAGAAGAACAATGCAACAACATCGAAGCTGGAATGACCAAGGGAAACAGCAAAACAGCTTACGATACTTTGAAAGCACTAACGAAAACCACACAGCCTAAAGCCTCTGTTATTGAAGACAAAGAAGGAAATCTTTTAACGGAAAACAATGCCATCCTCCAACGCTGGACAGAATACTGTGAGGGATTGTACAACTACCCACTACGCCCAGATACCAACATAGTTTCTGACAAACCCCCTGAACACCAAGATAAAGACCCACCAATACTAAGGTGTGAAGTAGATGCAGCTATTAAACAATTGAAGAAGGGGAAGTCCCTGGAATTGATAACATCCCAGCTGAACTCATAAAAAATGGAGGGAATGAAACAGCAAGGCGATTCACAGAACTTTGTCAGAAGATCCACGACACCAAAGAATGGCCAAAAGAATGGACACAGTCTCTTGTAATACCCCTGCCAAAGAAAGGAAACCTCAGGAAATGCCATAACTACAGAACCATCAGTCTCATAAGTCATCCTAGCAAGATCATGCTGCAGGTAGTCCTCAACAGACTGAAAAACCAAGCAGAAAAACTCCTGGCAGAAGAACAAGCGGGCTTTAGACCAAAACGCAGCACAATGGAACAAATTTTCAATCTGAGAATTCTGATAGAGAAGCATCTCCAACACCAAAAAGACTTGTACCACAATTTCATAGACTTCAAAAAGGCCTTTGACAGGGTATGGCATGACGGCCTCTGGCAAGTACTCAGGCACTTCAACATTGACAGCTGCCTAATTGAAGTCATCAAGGCTCTGTACGAGAATGCAAAAAGTGCAGTTTTCATGAACAACCACGTGGGCGAGTTCTTCAAGACCACGGTTGGGGTTCGTCAGGGCTGCCTTCTCTCACCTGTACTCTTCAACCTCTTCCTCGAAAACATCATGACAGAGACACTGCAAAACCACCACACTTTCATATCCATTGGTGGAAGACCCCTTTGCAACCTCAGCTTTGCAGATGACATTGACCTCATGGGCAGCAGCAAACAAGAACTGCAAATCCTCACAGACAATTTAACAGATCGAGCGAGCGCATACGGCATGGAGGTCAGTACGGAGAAATCAAAGATCATGGTCAACAGCGCAAGTAATGACATCACGGAAATAAAGATGAATGGAGAAACACTAGAAGAGGTGAGCCAATTCAAATACTTAGGCTCCATCCTAACAAAAGATGGCACATCAAACAATGAAGTGAAAGCTCGCATTGCAACAGCAACATCTGTTCTAGTCAGACTCGAGAAGATCATCAGAAGCAACAACATCAGCTTCTGCACCAAATACCACCTTTACAAATCCCTCGTGATATCTATCCTCCTATATGGCTGTGAATCATGGACTCTGACAGCAGAGTTAGAGAGGAGAATCCAAGCATTCGAGAACAAGTGCCACAGAAGACTCCTCAAAATATCATACAAAGAACACAAGACCAATAACTATGTGAAAGAAGAAATCAAAAAGCGTGTGGGCCCCCAAGAGCCTTTGCTCTCCACCATAAAGAGGAGAAAGCTGATGTGGTTTGGTCACACCACAAGACACAACACCCTAGCAAAAACCATCCTGCAAGGAACAGTCGAGGGCAAGAGAAGAAGAGGCCGCCAAAAGAAATCATGGGTTGACAACATCAAAGACTGGACCGCCCAACCCCTACAACACCTCCTACTAGCCACACAGGATTGTGAAGCATGGAAAAAGATCTCTGTTGCGTCTTCTCTCATGTCCCCCTACATCCTTTGGGACATGGGACTGAGTGAGTGAGAGTGAGTGTGAGTGATCTATACTTTCAATTTTTTTCAATATGTACAAAGGTGCTGTAAAATAATCTTCTTGTTCATAATTTAGATTTGATCAAACTAGAGCAGTAGCTAAATGCAGTAACGTTTTTGTGTCTTGACCTTAAGGCTGTGTGTCTATCATTTTAAGTAAATTTAATTTTTTCTTTGCTTTATTTATAAGATTTTCTGCATAAAACCTCCAATTCAATTTGGGATTTAAATTAATGCCCAAGAATTTAATGTCTTGCGAATATTGTAAGTTTTCCCCATCCAGTGTCAGATTTGGTAAATACTTGGGATTTTCTCCATTATTAAAAAGCATTAGTTTTGTTTTGTCTACCGAGAAAGCAAGCCCATTTTCGTTCATATACTTATTTAATTTATGTAGTTCTATTTGAAAGATTTTTTGCAATGATTTATAACTCTTTTGGATGTCCATTGCTGAAGATTTGTATTCATCCATACAGCAATGTCATCCACATATTCAACTAAGTGTACATTGCTAGATAATACTCCAGGGAGATCATGGATTAGAATATTAAACAAAATTGGAGCTATTATTGATCCCTGTGGAATACCAATATCTATCCGTTTAAATGACGAATGAAACATATTTACTCCTGTGCATATATATCTATCATACAAGAAACATTTGAAATATTGAAACATTTCTCCAGTTATTCCTATAAGTTTCAGTTTATACAGCATTCTCTCAGGCCAAACACTGTCATATGTTTTTTTAATATAAAAAAGTAGCAAGTGTGCTCTTCCTGTGTGCAAATTGTTTTTTGATATGGGTTATCATCTTTACAAGGTGATCTGTAGTGCATCTCCCTTTTCTAAACCCTGCTTGGTTTACTGGAATATTTTGTTTTTCACAATGGTGCAGTAAGCGATTTTGGGCAATTTTTTTCCAGAACTTTTCCAACTTGTGAGGTTAATGATATTTGCCTATAACTACTAATTGAAGATCTTGGCTTACCCTGTTTTGGAACTGGTATTACGACTGACCTCTGCCAGATAATAGGTAGAGTTCCATTTAACCAACATTTTTGGTAAAAACGAATGAAGAAATTCCTTCCAACTCAAAGGTATATGAAGTAGCAACTGCTAGGAAATACCATCAATGTCAACAGCACTGTAATTAGTGGAGAAGGATTTAAAGCCTCATTAAACTCATTAAATCCAATGGGAGAATTGAGATGATGTTCCTGATTTGAGACTGGATCTTTGTATATGTCTTTTTTTTCTGTGTCTTTGAAAATATGACCTGAGGAATCGACACTTGACATATTATTCTCAGAAAACACCTCCAGAAATGCTTCAGCTTTATCTAGTGAAGTAGGGACAGAATTACTGGTCAGTTTTATGGGGTAGTTTGGTAATCTATGTCCATTTTTCATTTCTTTAATCTTTTTCCATACTTTATGAGAATCTTTTGAGTCTGAGATTTCAGATATACAGAACTGAGAAAAATAATGTTTTTTTGCTTGAGCTATGATTCTGTTGCACTGATTTTTTACATGCTTTATATGTGCAAAGTTTGTTTCAGATCTGTCCTTCAGCCATTGTTTAAAAGCTGCTTTTTTTGAGTATTGTTGCTTCCTGACATTCCTTATTCCACCATGGATTACAAATATTTTTCTTTAGTTTTGTAATTCTACATCTAGGTATTGCACAGATACAGCACTACAGAATTTTTCATAGAATATATCAATATCTTTATCTTCTATCTCATTATAATCTATACATTCCAACATTGATTGATATACCTCCCATTTGGCATATTTATACAAGAATTTTGGAGGGCTATGTTCTAATTTCTCTTCCTCATCAAAATTATCTTCATCTAACTGAATGATAATTGGAAGGTGGTCACTTCCTAGTGTGTCTTCATCAGTACACCAAACTGCATTAATGCCTAACTCCCAAGAGACCAAGAACAAATCAATAGAAGTGGGTTTATGATTGGCAACATCAGGTAATCTTGTGACACTTCCATCATTCAGTAGAATCAGCTTCAGTCTACAATATTTTCCACTAGCCTATTACAAGTTATGATGGAACAACCTGTTTCCCAAATAGGTACATGTGCATTGAAATCACCTAGATCTACCCATTTTTTGGTTGACAAATCAATATGTTTTATCCAGTCAGTGTTTTCTGCTTTGGGGCCCTTTGGATAGTACATTGACACTACATTTAAAGAAGTATGTTTACTTACTTTAACAGTTGCTGCTGTGGCAAATACTTCATCTGTATAAGCTGGTATAAGAGATGAAGTCACAGATGTGTAATCTAGATCTGCTCGGACATAAATTGCAGTTTCAACTTTTCTAGATCTACCTGAACAAGAATGATCTACCTGAACAAGGTGGATGGTAAAAATTCTTTAGCTTAGGGAGCTTATCTGCAACAACATTTAAAGACTGTAGTGCAAGGATGGAATAATTATGTTCATATAAGTGATTTTGAAGTTGTAGTAAATTCCTTAAGATAGATCTGCAATTCCATTGAAAAATTAGTACTTTGTCTTTGATGGTATTCATGGAAAGTAGTTTTCAATAAAATCTATGATTATGGAGATATAGAGAGTCACCAAACAATATTTGGGTAGAAGTAAGAGTCCCATGGATATTGTTGGAGTGGCCATGGTTGGTATGATCTGTAACAACCTGGTGGATCTCCATACCAGTTTTTTTTCTGAACACTCTATCTGATCCTCCTTCCTGTGAATAGACTCCCTGCCAGGTCTCCTCCGAGGTCTCTCCCAGAAGAGGTGGTGAACATGCCTTCCCAGGTTTCCTGCAAGAATGCTGGTACCTCTGAAGTGTAAACTCTCTTTCTTTAAAGGTGTCCTATACAGCTGCCGGGTAGTCTAGTGATTAAGGAGTTGGACTCCTAATCTAAAGGTTGAAGGTTCAATCCCAACTTTCGGCTATGGCGTTGTGCCTTTGGAAAAAGCACTTTACAGCTATTTTCCCACCCCACCCAGGTGCAAAAGGGGTACCAACCTTGTGTTGGGGGTTAACCCTGCGATAGACTGGCGTCCTATCCAGGGAGGAGTCTATGACTTTCAGTCACTTAACCGGGATAAGCACCGGCCTTAGGCCTCAGAGCCTTAGGCTCGGGACAAACTTTAACTTTTTAAAGGTGTCCTATAATGTATGTGGTCGTAGGGGAGCAAGGTGTCAGAGACCTCAGCTTCTCTAGGGGCCAGCATACTACGGGAAGCACCCATCTCCTCTCCCTGGCTGCTTTACCTTCCCTGACCCTAAAGAGGCAGGTACCCATTTACAGCTGGGTAAACTGGGGGACTGTACTGAAGCCAAGGCACATAGTCACCCACCCAATTGGTAACCACTCTCAATGCTGCTTCACTTTGGCTGGGGGAAAGCGAGCTGCTCTAACCACTGAGCTAAATTGCCTGTTTACATATACCAAACTCTTTGAACAAAGCTTACATGTTATTTCTCATAATATTAATCATTTTAACAACATTGAGCAGAGACTTCTTATTTGATGAATAAAAGAGTTGTTCATACTTCAAATGTTTGGATGTTCCACATAATATTTTCATAAGCATTTTCGATGGGGCTATAAACAACATGATTGCATTGGGTTGATAAATATTTTTTATGAGTTTCATGAAACATCAGACAAATATAAATGTAATGAAATTCGTCACCAATATCACCACTATTGCATTTTGTACAGTATCTTTCATTTCTTTGAATTTTCTCACAACGTAGGATATCATTAATTAGGCAGATTGTTATTAATTGTGTGAAACTGGGCAAATCGAACAGAAATATTGGATGGCAATAAGAGCAAATACTTTCCAACACAATTTTTTTTTAAGCATTATATAATTTGTATAAATCGCTTCTGTATTTACTACTGCAACCACTTATGAATAAATGCTTCATGTAAGAAATGTTTACTTGGTCGTGTCAAAAAAAGCAATTGGAAACTGCTTGGCGGAAAGTTTGGAATCTAAATCTGTATTAAAGCCAGTATGACCACCTTTGTCAATTCTTTTCTTCTTTTCACATGAAGGGAGGTGAAGAGTAATTCATTGTCTTCTCTACCTTTATTTTATTATCTATTATTATTATCAAGGATAATGGAATAACCAACTCAATGGCTCTTTTATATCCAGTCCCTGTTGTATTAGTTTTGTAATGTCATCTGTTCCCACCGGCACTCAATGGCCTACCTTACGAAAAGCGGAACAGGATTTAACTATGCACAAGATTTTTCGGTGAGTTCAACATGGGCCTCAGTGTCACAGTCCATCGAAAGACTTTGGAGGGGGCAGTCAGCATGATGTTAACTTCAGTAGAAAAATCTTCTGACCTAAGCATCCCTGGGGGTCAAATTGCGGACCAATGTTGGACCACTAGGTTCTGACCACTATAATCTCTAGATGTCTAGCACTTTCAGTTTCAGCAGATGTCTGTCAAATTAGGGCTGCTTCTTCCTGGGGAGAGAGTGTTGTTACAGAGCTGGACACCAGTTTGAGGCTTCACTGTCCCTGTCTGCATGTCTTTGTTTCCTGTGAGAGTGGCTTTTGTTTCTGAAGCACTTGTAAAGTCTGTAAACTCTCCTGTGTCCTGGTTGGGTTTTTTCGGATAGGGTATAGATAGCCAGGAGAGGGAAGATGGGGCAGGAGGTGGGGAGAATGAGAGAATGAATGAATGAATAATCTTTATTTTTCAAGGGTAACAGAAGTAAGGAGCATTACATACTTTTTCATCGGCCTCCCTGATCAGGGAATAAAGCTAAGAAACCCCCCCTACCTCTACATACCAGCTCACCCAGCCAGCATTCAAACAATATTTAAAAAAGAAAACAGAATACATTCAACAAACGCGTCATCCCAACTGGATACACTAAAATTATTTAAACAAACATAATAACAACCCATAATATCATTTTAAAAATAGCAAATATTCATGACATGAAACAGAAGGCATTACAAATATATATACTTGCAGTTGTTGCAGTGTGTGTTGTGTGTGTCCGGCTGTGCGTGTTGTGTTGTGTGTATGTGTTGTCTCGTTGCGTGTGTGTGATGTGTGTTGTAACGGGAAAACAAGCAAAGTAGGCATAAAAGGGGGAAAAAAAACAGATTAAAAAACAACAACCAACATAAAATCTTTAAACACAAAAGACTATATGAAAACACATTTCAATATTCAAATGTAAGAATACAGTTTGAATCCAACATAACAATCAAAATACTCCTCTCCATAATAAGTCATAGGATAGTAATACTGAAGGCATGAAGTTGGAGGGGAAAGGAGAAGTAAATACAAGAACAGAAGACAGAGAGACGAGAGAGAATTAGAGATGAGAGAGAGAGAGACAGAGAACGAGAGAAGATACGAAAGAGAGCAGACACAGCTAAGAGAGCATACGATGAGAGAGAAGATCGATGAAGACAATCGCCAAATTATATCGTCATCAAAACAAACCAGTCAACAAAAATATTTTTTAAAAACTCACACTTCCATAAAAATAACTATCATCAATGAAACCTAAAAACTCACAATTTAACCAAATCTAACAAGGAAAGGAAAACCCAGAGAGAGAGAGAGAGAGAGAGAGAGAGAGAGAGAGAGAGAGAGAAGACAGACAGACAGACAGACAGACAGACAGACAGACAGACAGACAGACAGACAGACAGACAGACAGAGAGAGAGAGAGAGAGAGAGAGAGAGAGAGAGAGAGAGAGAGAGAGAGAGAAAGAAGACAGACAGACAGACAGACAGACAGACAGACAGACAGACAGACAGACAGACAGAGAGAGAGAGAGAGAGAGAGAGAGAGAGAGGAGAGAGAGAGAGAGAGAGAGAGAGAGAGAGAGAGAGAGAGAGAGAGAGGAGAGAGAGAGAGAAGGAGAGAGAGAGGAGAGAACATTGAACACTGAAAACTTTTATTGTACATCGGCCTTAGGCCACTATACAAAACACGTTTGAGGCAGGGGGAAGATGAACATATTCATGGAGAACATTTCCATCTATTCTACAATTCCAATTTTGGAAGTACATAAAATCACACTCAATGCCCTCTAGTTATCATCAACCCCATCATCATTATCATGTACATAATCACTGCCATCAACATCTTCATTATCTATATCTGCAGCTGCAGCAAGTATATCAACATCACCATCATTACTTTCATCCTCTCTCATCATCATAAAATTATTCTCTTCATCATCTCACTATCATCATCCTCTTCAACCTATATAATTATCATCTCATGTCATCATCTCAGTGTTACATAATATCACGATCATCATCTCATCTTCTTATCACTGTTTCTATGTCATCTTTAACTTCTTCAATCATAGTCACCATTACACATCACTTTCAAACTACCATCGTTACCATATCACCTTAGTACCACATCATCAGAACCATCATCACCATTAGAGTCACATCATCATTCATATCATATTAGTATTCACCATCATCTTCAGCATATTACATCACAATATCATCATCCTTCAACATTTACTATCACCATCATCTTCAACATTTACATCACCATCATCTTCAACATTACATCACCATCATCTTCACATTTACACACATACATCTTCAGCATTTACATCACCTCAACATCATCTTCAGCATTTACATCACCATCATCTTCAAGCATTTACATCACCATCCATCTCTCAACTTTTCATCACCATCATCTTCAACTTTTACATCACCATCACCATCATCTTCAGAATTTCATCACATCAATCATCTTCAACATTACATCATCATCATCTTCAACAATTACACACCATCACTTCATCTTTATATTCGACATCAACATCGTCCTCAGCATTTAAATCACCATCACCATCATCATCAACATTTACATCACCATCATCTTCAAACTTACATCACCATCATCTTCACATTTACATCACATAATCATCATCTCATATACATCACCATCATCTCAGCATTTACATCACTATCATCTTCAGCATTTACATCACCACATCATCATCTCATCAACATTTACATCACCACATCTTCAGCATTTACATCACCATCATCTTCAACATTTACATCACCATCCTCTTCAACATTTACATCACCATCATCTTCAACATTTATATCACCATCACCATCCTCTTCAGTATTTACATCACTATCATCTTCAACATTACATCACCACCATCACCATCATCTTCAACATTTACATCACTTCATCTTCAGCATTTACATCCACACCATCATCTTCAACATTAATCACCATCATCTCAAATTACACACATCATCTTCAGCATTTACATCATTATCATCTCTTCAGCATTTACATCCATCCATCACTCAATTCACACTCCCATTCATCAATTTTCACATTTACATCACCATCCCCATCTTCACATTTACATCACCATCATCTTCAGCATTTACATCAACCATCACCATCATCATCACACGGACCAAGGATCATGACAGCAGCCTCTTTCCTACAAAGAAGAAGAGGATCAACATGGACATTATCCAGTGCTACGCCCCAACGAATGACAGCAAAGAGGAGGAGAAGGACGACTTTTATAACTAGATTGCAGACTATCATACAAGACAGACCGAAGAGAAACATCATCTTCGTAATGGGCGACTTCAATGCCAAGATAGGTAGTGTGAACCGGGGATACAAGAGATCATGAGGCGGCATGGCTAGGCGAGATGAACGACAACGGGGAGAGGTTCGCAGACCTGTGTGCCACAAGCAACCTGGTCATCGGAGGAAGTGTTTTCCCGCACAGAAGGATACACAAGGCAACTTGGGTGTCTCCAGACCTGTCAACAGAGAACCAGATCGACCTACATCTGCATCGTGAAGAAGTTTGCGAGCAGCAGACGTTGCTTCGGATAACCATCTACTTGTTGCCGGATTGAAGCAGAAGCTGAAGAGAAATTGGACGGGGGATCCAGTCAACGCCAGCGTTACAACACCACGGCGCTGAAGGACAACAGGAAGCAAGAAGAATTCAAGGTCACTCTATCCAACAAGTTCGAAGTCCTAGGAGAGCTGCTTGAAGAGGAGACGATAGAAGAGAGGTGGCAGAAAGTGAAAGAGACAGTGACCTCAACATGTCAGGAAGTACTGGGCCCAAATCATTCACACACAAGGAATGGATCTCAGCAGTTACACTAGAGAAAATAGAAGAAAGAAGAGAAAAGAAGTTAGCCGTCAATAGCAGCAGGACACATCAGCAAAAACAAAAGCCCAAGAGGAATACACAGCCGCAAATAGGGATGTAAAGCCCAAGCATTAAAGCAGATAAGCAAAACTACTTGGAGACATTGGCAACAGAAGCAGAAGATGCAGCTCACCAGAACAGCACCAAGGACCTGTACTTCATCATCAAGAAGTTATCAGGGAAGTTTGCCAAGCCAAAGAGACCAGTAAAAGACAAGAACGGAGGAGTAATAGCTGATGACAAAGGACAGAAGAACAGGTGGATTGAGCACTTCTAGGAGTTATTCAACAGACCAGCTCCTACAAATCCACCAGAGATATCGGACAGCCGCAAGCGACCTGCTAATCAAGTGTAGTGCTCCCACAAAGGAAGAGATCCGCAGTGCCATCAAGCAATTGAAGAACGGCAAGTCTGCAGGACCTGACAGCATCCCAGCAGAAGCACTGAAGGCGGAGGTCGAGACCAGTGTGGAGCTCCTCTACCCGATCTTCGGCAAGATCTGGGAGGAAGAAGAAATACCAACAGAATGGAAAGAGGGTTACCTCATCAAACTCCCCAAGAAAGGCGACCTCAGTTCCTGCTCCAACTACAGAGGGATAATGCTGTCGTCCATCCCAGGAAAGTTGTTTAACCCTACCCTGCTGAACCGAATGAAGGACGCAGTAGATCCGCATCTCCGTGACCAACAAGCTGGTTTCTGAAAGGAAAGATCATGCACAGATCAGATTGCAACACTGCGACATCATCCTGGAACAGTCCCTGGAATGGAATTGCCACTATACGTCAACTTCATAGACTTTGAGAAGGCTTTCGACAGCGTCGACAGACAGACCCTCTGGAGACTACTGAGACACTACGAGATGCCAGAGAAAATCACCAACATCATCAGGAAATCATATGAAGGAATGACCTGCAGAGTAGTTCATGGCAGACAGCTCACCGACGCCTTTGAAGTAGATACTGGAGTAAGGCAAGGATGCTTACTCTCTCCTTTCCTGTTCCTACTGGCCATCAACTGGTCATGAAGACCTCAACGGACCAGAAAGTAACGGCATCCATGAACTTTGGAAGCAGCTAGTAAACCTTGACTTTGCGGATGACCTGGCCCTTCTCACCCACACCCAGCAACAGATGCAGGAAAGACCAACATGTTGTGGAGAACTCACAGACTGGGCCTCAACATCAACAAGGAAAGAGCAAGGTACTCAAGACCAATGCAGCCAATGAGACACCATCACAGTCCAAAGCGAAGCGCTGAGAAGAGTGGAAAGCTTCAATACCTCGCAGCATCGTGGACACACAGGAGGAACGGACCAGACATCAGAACCCATCGGCAAAGCAAGAGCAGCCTTAAGCAGCTCAGAAACTCTGGGGATCAAGCGACATCAGCATCCCACCAAGACCAGGCTTTTCAACACACCATCAAGCCAATACTACTGTATGGAGCAAGACCTGGAGAAACACCGTCACCACCATAAAGAAAATCCAGGTCTTCATCAACACCTGCCTCAGGAAGATCCTCAAGATCCGCTGGCCAGACAAGATTAGTAATGAAGAATTATGGCAAAGAACCAGACAACATCCTGTTGAGAAAGAAATCTTACAGAGACGTTAGCGATGGATTGGACACACCCTATGGAAACCTGTATCCAGCATCACAAGACAAACTCTCACCTGGAATCCACAAGGGAAAAGAAAGAGAGGTCGGCCTAGAAATATCTGGTGCCGGATCTGGATGCAGATGCGAAAAAGATGGGCAAGACGTGAGGACAACTGGAACACCTAGCCCAGAGCCAGAGATGCCTGGAGACAGCTGGTTGGTGGCCTATGCCCCAGAAGGGACCACAGGCAGACATGACATGACATAACATCACCATCATCTTCAACATTTACATCACTATCATCTTCAGCATTTACATCACCAGCACCATCATTTTCAACATTTACATCACCATCATCTTCAACATTTACATCACCATCATCTTCAACATTTATATCACCATCACCATCATCTTCAGCATTTACATCACCATCATCTTCAACATTTATATCACCATCATCTTCAACATTTACATCACGATAATCATCATCTTCAACATTAACATCACCATCAACATTTACATCACCATCATCTTCAGCATTTACATCACCATCACCATCATCTTCAGCATTTGCATCACCATCACCATCATCAGCATTTATATCACCATCATCTTCAGCATTTACATCACCATCATCTTCAGCATTTTCATCACCATCATCTTCAACATTTACATCACCATCATCTTCAGCATTTACATCACCATCATCTTCAGCATTTACATCACATCATCTTCAAATTTACATCACCATCATCTTAACATTTAATCTCCATCTCCATCATCTTCAGCATTTACATTACCATCATCTTCAACATTTATATCACCATCACCTTTATGCTCATCATTTACATCGCCAATCATTTTCAGCATTTTCATCACCATACCATCATCTTCACCATTCACATCACCATCACCTTTCATCGTCCGCATTTTACATCACCATCGTTTTCAACATTTACATCACCATCATCTTCAATATTTACATCACCATCATCTTCAACATTTATATCACCATCATCTTCAACATTTACATCACCATCATCTTCAACATTTACATCACCATCAATCTTCACCATTTACATCACCATCATCTTCACCATTTACATCACTATCATCTTCAGCATTTACATGACCATCATCTTCAGCATTTACATGACCATTATCTTCAGCATTTACATCACCAGCACCATCATCTTCAGCGTTTACATTACCATCATCTTCAGCATTTACATCACCATCACCATCGTCTTCAGCATTTACAGCACAAAGCACCATCATTTTCAACATTTACATCACCATCCTCTTCAGCATTTACATCACCATCACCATCATCTTCAACATTCATATTACCAGCACCATGATCTTCAGCATTTACATCACTATCATCTTCAGGATTTACATCACCAGCACCATCATCTTCAACATTTACATCACCAGCAACATCATCTTCAACATTTATATCACCAGCATCATCCTCTTCAACATCTACATCACCAGCACACACTGAACACTGAAGTGGTTCAATGGTACTTGGGCCTTAGGACACAATACAACCAATTGGGAGATGGGTATGGCAATGCAAGAACATGTTGATTGAAACATACAAAAGTCAAAAGCTCAGGGATTCAAAGAATGATATGGAAAATTGAAACCAAAATCTCTTAGAAAATCAAGACACATTGAAAAGAAACTTGCGTTGTGCAATATGAGCATGTGCTTGACCCTGGTTGAAAACCCAAGATATCTCAAGTGCACTATCAAAAGGAAAAAAGCAATCAATCAGCCAAACTAACACACATTACCTCAAAAACATATATCAAATTCAGACAATACATCTCTGTCTTCTGCTGAGTGGAAGACATATGGAAAACACTGTGCAACTGGTGAGTATCTGACATTTGCAACAACACTTGAATGGGAACTCTAGTTAAATGCCCCAGGAATTTATTTCTAAGATCCGAATACATGGGACAGTCAAAGAGAAAATGTTGTTTGGTTACTGACATACAAAAAGAACAGTTTTTGTTTTGCAGAGAATCACTGTATCGATACACATTGGCATTTAGTGGTAGGACATTAAATCTTAATTGAGAAATAGCAACCCTAAAGCAGTAAGTATCAGTATCATTAATATATTTTTCTCTTTCAAAAATTGTTTAAAATGATCTATAATCTTCATATCTATTGCGATTTCCAATTATGGAAAACAACTCTTGTATAAAAGTATCAACGAGTCTCTGCTTAAATAAACGTAAGAATGCTTTAACACCCCCCACACCTTGCTGCTCCCAAACAAACTGAAATCCCATCTTGCATAAAATTTCCCTTACTTTTGTTACCCAACAATTCTTCCCTGTTCTATCTATATTATGCAACATCTGATAAGCCTTGAAAGGTAATCTATTATTTTCCATTTGTAACAACCTAAACCAATATCACAAAGCAGAAACACATGCATTCACATACAGAGGATATCTCCCCAAGTCACCATAGATCATCTTATTTGGAGTTTTTACTGGAACACCTAGGAATCTTTTACAGACTAACATATGTATTTTTTCTAAATGATCTAACTTTGTCAATCCCCAAATTTCAGATGCATAAAGTAAAACAGACTGTATCTTGGCATTAAATATCTTAAATAACGTATTAACAGTCATTTCTTTGTATTTTTGGAATGCTTTATTTAGTTGTATAGCTGCCTTCTTACCCTTTGTTGCTAAGTGCTTAGTTCCTTTCTTCATGCTAATCATTGTCGTAAAATTAAACCCTAAGTAAAAATAATTATTTACTACTTCTAGTTTTTTGCCATCAAAAATCCATTTCTCACTTTGGGCTAAATAACCCCCTTTTCTAAATACCATGACTTTTGTTTTTTCAGTGTTAACATTTAGTTTCATTTCCTTACAGCATCTATGTAATATATTTAGTTGGTTTTGCAGGCCACCGGAGTTGTTGATAACAAAGCCACATCATCGGCAAAAAGTAGAATAAATAGTTCAATACCACTGAAAGTATTTGTATACCATGCTTACCTTCAGTATTCATGTGGTCAGCCAGCTGATTTATAAAAATAGAGAATAATGTAGGGCTCAGTACACATCCTTGCCTTACACCAAGAGGGCAATCAAAAAAATCTGTGAAACTCATTGTTTGCATGCACACATGACAGTAATGAACAATACATTGATTTCCAAGCATACCACAAATTTTCCTTTCACACCTTGTGTTTTCAGACATTCAAGAGGCTTATCATGGCAAACAGAATCAAATGCTTTCCTGAAGTCAACAAAAGCAACATATAATTTCCTCCCCCCTTTTTGCATACATTTCTGAACAACTGCATATAAGTTGAATATCTGATCCACTGTTGAGTATCCTTTCCAGAATCCTGCCTGACTTTCTGAAATCCTATTGTTACTTTCTAGCCATTTATAAAGTTGTGTGTTTAAGATAGATGTGTAACACTTAGAAATAATGCTTAAGAGGAAACTCCCCTGTAATTATCAACATTATCGCGGTCTCCTTTTTTGTGAATTGGTATGATTATGGCCTTTGACCACTCTTTTGGATAAATTCCTGATGAAAAGATGATCTTAAATAATTTTACCAGAAAAGTTGTTACAATTTTGTCACCAGTTTTCAACATCTCAGCTAATATGTCATCTATACCACTTGCTTTTCTTGGTTTAAGTTTTCTTATTGCTTCTTTTACTTCATCCTCTGTTATATCTTTATTTAATGTGTGATTGGCATCTTCCAAGAGATCCACTGAAATATCACTGGGATTAACAATTTCTTCATATTTTTGAAAAACATCTTTAAAGTGATGAAACCAACTATCAGTACTTATATTACTATATATCTTCTCACTATTCCCACACCCCATGTTTCTAACCTCTCTCTCCAGAACTGTGGGGAGTTTTGGACACTTTTAGCTAATGATTCAACCTTTTGTTTTCTATAATCTAGTTTTTTTAGTTTTTATTAGCTTTTTGTACTGTTTTCTGTTTTCAACATAAACTAGCCTATCTTCTTCCTTTCTGGTGAATTGAAAACAGTTTAGCATCTTTCTGTTTCCTTTTTTGCAAGTCGACATTCATCATCGAACCATTCAGATTTCTTTGTACTGTTTAGTGAAACCCTTTTAGACATGCATTTGTTGGCATCTTTCAAACACTTGGTTAAGTCAAGTCAAGTCAAAATGATCTTTATTGAGGGTAAAAGATTAATTTACACAACTTTTTTTCATCCTGCCCTCCAAAAAAATCAAGAAAATTTACTTCTAAAACAATCAAAGATAAATATCAACCTTGGTTGAAAACTAAAATAAATGAGGATTTTCATCCAAACAGAATCTTACAAGAAAAACAACATAACAAACTCAATATACAGACAAAATACAGAAATAAAAAAAAACAGGGAATAACAACAAACAGTCAATGTTACAAGGTGGACTTAAATTGTCCATCAGATTTCTCAAATTCTAACATTGTTTGAAGAACTGATTAGAAAGGAGCAATTATCACAATGTTTCTGAATAAGCATGGCCGTTTATAGAGATAATGTGGCTGGCAGAACAGTCATGGGTAACTGTTTTTATGACACAAATTTCCGATTTCTTGGGCTTCCTGTTATAATTACATAATGGTGTGTGACTTACTACGTATTTCTTGAGATACCAATCTCATGGGTGTCTTTTTGCACAAAGGGTATTCTCTGTCAGTATTCAGTTGCTGTTTGATAAAGGACCCAGACTGAGATTTTGCATAGTCAAATGGGCGTGAGTGCCTCAATTTCATTACCCCACAACGTATAAGTTCTATCACCATGACAAGCAAAGGCGTCGGGAATTTTATAGATGCAATTATGTGTGTGTGGCCTCGTGGCACTTGACAGTACACGTCAATATCCGGGTAAGAGAAGACCTGAGTTTTTAATTGAAACATCAAATTGATCGTATGAACCGACGGATATTCACTCTGTAGGGGGGCTTTTAACCCCCGTTTAAATATTCTTGTACATACATATATATTTGTTGAACTGCAGTCTGTCTTTGAGTGTAAGAATATCTAGTTCTTTGTAGTTGGTGGTGGTCAGTGTATTAGGATTCAAACAGATAAGTTTCACAGCTCTTTTGTGCAGGTGGTTTATATGGGTTTAGGTTTGTTTCACTTGCACTATCCCATAAGGTAGAAACATAATTTATAAGAGATAGAATATGGGCATGAAAGAATAGCTTTTGTGACTGTAGATTTAGGAAATTCTTGATTTTTCTAAGTTGATATAATCTTACTGAGATTCGTTTTCCTAATATAGCTATGTGATCTGACCAAGACAAGTCTTGTCAATCACTGCACCTAGTACTTTGTGTGAGATTACTTCTTCAATTTGTTGTCCATGGATATATTATTGGCGCGAATGGAGAACGCAATTTCTGTCTTTTTTGCCGAGTGGTTATAAACATACATTTTGTCTTATTAGAATTAAGAGACATATGATTGAGTTATGTCCATTCGATAAGTTTATTGATATCTGCCTGCATGTCATTCACAAGCTGGTTTGGATCATCATTGTTACAATGAATTGATGTATCATCAGCAAGCATTTGACATGAACAATGGATATGCAGAGGTTGGTCGTTAATATAAATAGAGAAAAGAAGTGGCCTAGTATTGATCCCTGTGGTATTCCATATTTCATGGGTAATAAGGTTGATCTCCAGGACCGATTTCAACAAGTTGATGGCGATTAGTGAGAAATGAGTCTAAAAATGATAATTCTTGGTTGGAGATTTTATAGCATTTTAATTTTTTGATGAGGAGAGAGTGGCTAATAACATCAAAGGCCTTAGCAAAGTCTAGAAAAAGAATCCTGTAATTTCATTCTTATTGACATTCAAAAGACAATGCTCAATTAGTTGTATTAGGGCTGTATGGCAAGAGTGGTTTTCACGAAAGCCTGACTGGTTTTCAACTCCGCCATTGCCTGGTCCCAAGTCCAGGATGCGATAAGGAGGAGGGTCTTGCGTTGGGCTAGCAACCCACCATGTAAAGAAATCTACGCTACAGAAACGCCAACAAAATCTTCAAATCATCAAATCTTGGTGATGAGCTGGGGACTGATGCAGCAATGCATCAGATGAAGAGTACAGATGAAAGCCGAAAGGAAGTTTCTACTCCGACGGAGTCCTTGGCGAAACCCAAACAACAAGTGAGAATGGCAGCATGGAATGTACGAACAATGTATGAAAGTGGAAAGACAGCACAAATTGTGAGGGAGATGAAAAGATACAACATTAACATTCTAGGCATCAGCGAGATGAGATGGACAGATTCCGGAATTATGGCTCTTGGTACAGGAGAAACAGTGTGCTATTCCGGGCGTAATGATGGACAACACCAGGAAGGAGTTGGAATCATTATGGACAGGCAGACAAGAAAGAGTCTAATGGGATGGGAGCCAGTCAGCGCCCAAATCATCAGAGCCAGGTTCTTCTCCAGGTATGCAAAGACCACCTTGATACAGTGCTATGCACCCACAGACCAAGCTACTGAAGAAGAGAAAGACCTGTTCTATAGCAACCTCCAAGAACAACTCGTCAGAACACCTCGACATGACATCCTTCTTCTGATGGGCGATTTCAATGCAAAAGTTGGAGCCGATAACATTGGATATGAATCATGCATGGGAAAAGAAAGTGAGGGAGAACGAAACGACAATGGGCAGCGTTTTGTAGATTTGTGTCTGGAGAACGGCCTAGTGATAGGAGGCACCATCTTCCAGCACAAAACCATTCACAAGTTGACATGGGTGTCACCAGATGGGAAGACGAGCAACCAAATAGACCACATAGCCATCAACCAGAAATGGAGGAAGACAATGAAAGATGTCAAGGCATTGAGAGGGGCAGACGCAGGCAGCGACCACCATCCTGTGTTGTGCAAATTACAACTCAAGCTGAAAGAGGACACACAAAAAGAATAGAGAACAACCTTTTGACTCTGGGGACTGAAAGATCCAGGAGTGAAGGCCCAGTTTACAGTGGAGTTGACCAACAGGTTTAAAGCTCTTGAAGACTTTCCAGCAGATGATATCAACACCCTTTGTGACAGTATGCAGAAAGTATTTACTGATGCCAGTAAAGATGTACTGGGCTACAGAAAAGAGAGAGGAAAGAATGGATCTCAGAAAGCACCTGGAATCTTATTGATGAAAGAAAAGCAGCAAAACAACTCATGCTAACTGGCAGTGAGGAGGACAGATCTACAGCTGCAGAGACTTACAGAGAACTGAACAGAGCAGTCAAGAAGAGTGTCCGGAGAGACAAAAGAAAATACACAGACACTTTAGCCTCAGAAGCACAGTTAACCTCTGAAAAAGGTGACAGCAGAACTGTGTACAAGATCACCAAGACTCTCACCGGAGGATTCACCAGCAAGACAACAGTAGTCAAGGACAAGGAAGGGAAAGTCCTCATGAAGGAAGAAGACCAACTCAACAGATGGGCTGAACACTTCACAGAAACACTGAACAGACCAGATCCTGATGAAGAGGCGATCATTGAGGACACAGGGTTCCTCATTGAAATGAAAAGAGGAGTATCACACAGCAAGAGATTCAAGAAGCCATTAGACAGGCGAAAGGAAACAGAGCACCTGGTGAAGACAGAATCACTGCAGATATGCTGAAGGCAGACCCCACTGTGAGTTCCAGAGCATTGAAAAATCTCTTCAATAAAATGTGGGAGGAAGAGAAAGTACCAGACACTTGGAAGAAAGGCATTATCATTAAGCTACCCAAGAAAGGCGATTAGCAACATGTGGAAACTGGAGGGGCATAATCTACTCTCTGTCCCTGGAAAAATATTTTGCAGAATTCTCCTGCAAAGAATGAGACAAGCTATCGAGAGAGTCCTCAGAGAGGAACAAGCTGGATTTAGAAGTGGAGGAGGATGTACAGACCAAGTTTTCATCTTACGCACCATTGTGGGCAGTTGCTTGAATGCAACTCGCACTCTATATCAACTACATCGACTTTGAAAAGTGCATTGACAGCATCCATCCACCCTCACTCGGAAAATTCTCAGAGCTACGATTCCCCAAAAGTCATCAACATTCACAAGATATGTACGCTGACAACCAGTGCTGTGTGCGCCAGACAATGGACAACAAAGCGAAATGGTTTCCATGTGAAGATGGTGTAAAGGCTAGGGCTGCGTGATTTCACCAGGTCTTCCTGTTCGTCATTGATTGGGTGTTCGAGGAAAGCTACAGAAGACCTGACCAAGAGGTCGGTAATTGGGACGACATCCCGGCTTGAGGGACTGTGACTTTGCGTCCACATTGCTCTCCTCTCACTGACCTCACAGACATCCAGGAAAAAACAACAAAGTTGATAAAATCAGCTAGAGCATGGGACTTCAAGATCCTCCCAGACAAGAAAGATCCATGAAAGTAAAGACAAGTGTGCACGGAAGACAATGGTGCGTGGCGCAGACTTGGAAGAAGTACAACACTTCAAGTACCTTGGCAGCTACATCTCGTCAACAGTGATATTGAGAAGGAGGTCTCAACTAGAATTGGTCTTGCAGCACAGGCCTTCAACAGACTGCAAAACATCTGGAAGTCAACAGTCTTGCAGACCAACACAAAACTAAAAGTGTACAAATCAAACGTCCGCTCAGTCCTCCTCTACGCCTCAGAGACCTGGAGAACCAACAAAAAGATTGAAAGCCGACTCAGAGGCTTCGAAAGCAAGTGTCTTTGCCGCATCCTCAAGATCCACTGGGAACAACATGTTACCAATAGAGAAGTGAGCAAAAGGACTGGCATCAACAATATCATAGAAGAAGTGAAACAAAGGCGATGGAGGTGGCTGGGCCATGTCCTCAGGATGAACAAGACCCGACATCCACATGCTGCACTCAGATGGGCACCACCTGGGAAAAGGAAGAGGGGCAGGCCGTTAGGTACATGGAGGAGAACTATAGAAGAAGAAATGGAAATAATGGGCAAAACATGGAATGAAATCAGCTGGCTTGCCCAAGACAGAGATGGCTGGAGGAGACTTGTTGGCGCCTTTTGCTCAACCGGAGCGAGGAGGATTAAAGTAAAAAAGTGACTGGTTTTCATTAATTAGATCATATATCTTAAAATGAGAATGTAATGGAAATGTATATGTTTTTCTAATGGTTTAGACAGGACTGACAGTATGGATATTGGTCTATAGTTCAAGGGATTGGTAGGGTCTCCTGATCTGTGTAAGGGTATTACTTTTGCTCTTTAAATTTCAATGGGAAATAATTTTTGTCAATACACAAGTTAAATATGTACATTAGGGTATCGGCTATAGCATATGGACTGATTTTTAATATTTTACTATCGATTTTGTCAAGGTCTTTTGATCCTGACTGTTTCAATTTCAGTAAGCTATTAAGCACTTCTGTTACTGTTATTGGGGGTATAATAAATTCTTGCAGATCATTTGTTTTTGTTTTATCATTAGATATTATAGAGTCAGCAATGTTTGCAAAGTGAGAATTCAGGTTTTCTGCTGATATTTCTTTTATGACTTTTTGGGTGCTATGTCTTGATTTATTAGTTAAGGTATTAATGGCTTTCCAAATCGCTTTTGGATTCTGGGCTGAAGACAGCAAGTCTTAAAAATATTTTGTTTTGGCTTTGCGTTTCATTGAATTGACTTTGTTCCATTGCTTTTTATATTCATCTTTTTGCTTTGATGTTAACAAAAAGTCTCTTAGATTCATTTCGTTTTTGATTTCTTTTGTTAACCATGGAAGTTTCATGAAATGTTTTATTCTTTTCTTAATAAATGGAGCATGTTTATCATAAGTAGCTATAAATGTCTTTATCTAATAGTCAATAGCATCATCTGGGTTTTTAAGCTGATAAACATAGTCTAAGTTTGAGTTAAGGATATCATTAATGAAGGTATCTTTATCAAAATGTCTAAAAGAGTGGTAGGATATCTCCTTGTGTCCTGATTTGGGTATCTTTATTCCTTTTTTCCCCATGTAAAACAAATGGAAGAGTGATCGCTACAGCCTGTCTGCACTGAGCATGTTTCTGCTATGTTGGTCTTTGAAGTAGTGTAAATGTGATCAATGAGGGTGCTAGCATTATTAGAAATGTGAGTTGGCCATCAATTATTTGCTCCAAACCATATATGGCATAATTAATATTCCATTTGTTCCAGGGACTGTCAGATCTATGTTGAAATCTCCCATAAGAAAGATTTCTTTGGACTCTAGAATTGCTGCATCCATCATTGAGTTGAATTTATCATACCAGTCAATTGTTTCAGCTGGGTTCCTGTAGATGAAGCCAAGTATAATCGTTTTACAGGGTCTAAACGTGATTTCTACCCATATAGATTCTACATGAAACTGTTCAAGATGTGTTAGTCTTTTCCATGACAAAGAAGTAGCGCAGTATAAAAGCAAACCGGTAGATCTGAAAGTCACAGGATCAAGTCGTGCAGTATCATAACCTGGGATATACATATCTGAATCTGAAATTAAGTTGTTGAGTCTGATTCAGCTACACAACATATATGAAAGCTAGTTCCTTGATTGTGTATAATTGATGATATTTCCTCAGTCTTGTTCCTAGCACTATTGATATTTAGGTATCCTACACAAAGTCCTTCCTGAGAAGGCCATGTATCTAGACATGTGTAGAGCAGCTTCTATATTTTCATCAAGGGTGTTTGTAGCTATTAACAGTCTGTCGTGAATGTCACTGCTTTTTAGTGCATTCAGAAATTGGTCTTCTTTTGCTTGATTCCATACTAATTTATAAAAAGGTTCTCTTTCAATCTGGTGTTCCTGTGGTTTTGAAATACTGTTTGAAACCTCTAGTTTCATGCTAACTGGTAACCAGTTACCAGAGAGAGAGAGAGAGAGAGAGAGAGAGAGAGAGAGAGAGAGAGAGAGAGAGAGAGAGAGAGAGAGGAGAGAGGAGAGAGAGAGAGAGAGAGAGAAGAGAGAGAGAGAGAGAGAGAGAGAGAGAGAGAGAGAGAGAGAGAGAGAGAGAGAGAGAGAGAGAGATTGATTTATTCTTTTATATCAAGGATAATGGAATAAGCACTCTTGTGATTTTTTACATCCAGTCCATGTGTGTATGCAGTTTTGTAAATGTCATCGGTTCCCATCGGCACAGGATGGCCTACTCTTATGGAAGAGGATTTAGTGTGTGCACAAGATGTTCTGCCTGCATTGGCACATGGCCTGGTTTAAAGTCTCATGGGAAGGACTTTTGGGGAGAGAGAATGATTTATTCTTTTATATCAAGGATAATGGAATAAGCACTCTTGTGCTTTTTTACATCCAGTCCCCATGAGAGAGAGAGAGACAAGGCAAGGCAAAATTCTTTTATTCGAGTATAATAGATAAGCACTCATGTGCTTTTTTACATCCAGTCTCCGCAGAGAGAGAGACAAGGCAAGGCAAGGCAAGGCAAAATTCTTTTATTCGAGGATAATAGATAAGCACTCATGTGCTTTTTTACATCCAGTCCCCGCCCCTTTCAGGGATAACATCAAGATAAAGACAGCCTCAACTAAAACAAGAACAATTATAATGATCCAATTACCAAGAGCAAACCACACCAAGTATCAAACAACAGGTAAGAAATAAGACAGAGATACAATATTAAGGTAAGGTTATAAAAAAGGCACTCATTCAGAAACGAAAATAAGAAGTAAGAATCAATGATGATTTTGATTTGAATAATAAACAAGCAAACAAACAAACAAAGAAACAAAAAAAACAACAAAAAAAACACAAAAAAAACTAACAACAACAACAACAAAACAAAACAAAACAAAAACAAACAAACAAAAAACAAAACAAAAAAAAGGCGCAATGATTATAGATCAAACATGAGAATATGATGAGGTTAGATGACTGAAAACATCAATCCACTACCATCTACCATCAAAATATGTCCCATAAAACATAAGATTTTGATAAAGGGTGAGAAAGAGCAACAACAACAGGTAAGAAATAAGACAAAGGTACAATATTAAGGTAATGTTATAAAAAGGCACTCATTCAGAAACGGAAATATGAAGTAAGAATCAATGAAGAATTTGATTTGAGTACAAAAAACCAAACAAAAACCAATCAAAGCAACAAAAAAAATAAAAAAATTAAAGAGCAAGCATGAGAATATGATGAGGTTAAATGACTGAAAACATCAATCCTGCCATCTATTATCAAAAAAAGCCCCATAAAGCACAGTTTTTGAAAAAAAAAAACCCAACTCACACTCACGCTCACACTCACACACAAAACACACACACACACACACACACACACACACACACACACACACACACACACACACACACACACACACACACACACACACACACACACACACACACACACACACACACCTCACTTAGTCTTATGATTATAGTCATAAGATCATCATAATCTGAGAGAAGTGAGGAGGAAGAGGGCAGATAGTTTGAGAGGGGAGAAGTGTGGTTTGTTATTTTTGATTCATCAAGTAGATTAGAAGGTGCTTTTTTAAGGTTGTTAATGATTGATGCTGTTTAATTGAGTCAGGGAGGGAGTTCCATAGCGTAGGGCCTGAGTATAGTAATCTAGTTTTGAACAAGTCTATTCTTGGGATTGGGACACTTGGCTTTGCCGTATTTCTGGAATGATTCATTGGGAATTTGTCTTTTAAGGATGTGGGGACATTTCCTGTCAGTATCTTAAACATCATGATGCCTTTGTTATATTTTAGTCTTTGGTGTAGGGGAAGGATATTTAACTGAGTATAATCCCCTTCTAGCAAGGTTGTTTTCTTCAGAAGGACCAGTTTGAGACCACGTTTATACAGACTTAGTAATGGTTTCATGATATTTGCACTGGCAGAGTCCCACAGGGTTGCAGCATAGTCTATTGAGGATTGTATATAAGCTTGAAAAAACAGTTTCCTTGAATGAAAATCGAGAAAGTGTTTAATTTTAATCAACTGGTAGACTTTTTTGGACAAGTATTTGCATAGGTGAGATATGTGGTAGAACCAGCTGAGATTTTCATCAATTGTCACTCCTAGAACTTTGTGGTGAGAGGTCTAATCGATTGCTTCCTTTTTTATGTGAATTGGAAATAGTTTATGTGGTAAATTTTGTCGCTTTTGTCTGGTAGTGATAAGCATGCATTTTGTTTTTTGGGGATGGATAGTCATGTGGTTCAGTTCAGTCCATTTGACAAGGTCGTCAGTGCTTTTTTGTAATAAAGTTGTGAGATAGTCAATGTCATTATGGCTTGTATGTATGGTTGTGTCATCTGCAAATAGTTCACATTTGGAATTGATATGTAGAGGAAGGTCATTTATGTATAATGAAAAGAGAATAGGGCCCAATATGGATCCCTGTGGTACTCCATAATAAATGGGCTTTAGTTTGGATGTTGATGTAGCTATTGAGACACACTGGTGCCTATTTGTAAGATATGAATCGAGTAGTCCTAGGGTTTTTGTAGAAATGTTATACAGGTTTAGCTTTTTAAGGAGAAGTTTGTGGTCAGTTGTATCAAATGCTTTTTTGAAATCAACAAATAATACTCCACAAAATTTATTGTCATTGATGTATGATAGCCAATTATCTACAAGACTGGTTAGTGCTGTATGACACGAGTGCTTTATTCTAAATCCAGACTGATTAGGATGAAGTAAGTTGTTGATTTCTGCATGACGGACTAAGTGTTTAGTCATATGTTTTTCCAGTGGTTTTGAAAGGATCGGTATAATGGAGATGGGCCTATAGTTTGAAGGATCAGAAGTATCGCCAGACTTGTAGATGGGGATTACTTTAGAACATTTGAAGGCATTGGGGAAATAGTTCTTATCAAAGCAGAGGTTATATATATATATGTTAGGGTGTCTGTGATAACTGGAGCTGATAATTTTAATATACTGCTGTCTATTCCATCAAGACCACGCATTCTTGATTGTTTGAGGTGAGTCAGATAGTTGTAGACCTCTGAGACAGACATGAAAGGTATGTGAAGTTTTGAAGGAATATGCTTTTCTTGTCAGTATTGTTTTAATTCATTAAGATCATTGGACTCTGAGTTATCATTGCTAATTAGGTTGGGAGAAACATTGATGAAGTGGTTGTTAAGCTTTTCAGCGGAGATGTCTTTGATTACATTTGATTTAGGAGTTGATTGATTGTTTGTTATTTGATTTATTGCTCGCCATACAGTCTTTGAATTTTGTTTGGAAGATAGTAGGTCTTGAAAATATTTCTTTTTTTCACGCTGTTTTTGTGAGATTAAGTCTGTCCCGAGCCTATAAGGCTCATCAGGCCGGTGCTTATCCCGGTTTCTGTGGCATTAAGCGACTGAGAGTCATAGACTCCCCCCTGGATAGAACGCCAGTCTATCGCAGGGTTAACCCCCAACACAAGGTTGCTACCCCTTTTTACACCTGGGTGGGGTGAGAAAATAGCCATAAAGTGCCTTTTCCAAGGGCACAACGCCATAGCCGAAAGCTGGGATCGAACCCGCAACCTTTAGATTACGAGTCCAACGCCCTAACCACTAGACTACAGCGGCGGCTTTGTGAGATTAAGGCGTTTCTTAATTTTTTTGACTCATCATAATATTTGTGTTCTTTTAGAAGGTCTCTAAGATAACATGCTTCCTCTAGTTCCTTTGTGAGCCGAGGCGGTTTGGGGTTGTGTTTGATCCTAATGGTTTTAAATGGAGAATGTTTGTTATAGATTTCAGTGAGCGTTTTTATCCAAAACTCAATGGCTAAGTCTGGATCAGTAATATTGAAGGTTTCTGAGAGTGTGGAGTTGCATAAGTCTATGAGAAAAAGCTGTTCATTAAACTTTGCAAAGGAACGATAGGTTATAGTTTTATGGCCAGGTTTGGGAATTTTCGTTCCTTTTTTTGACCATGTGGCACAGACTGGGTAGTGATTGCTGCAAGTTGTAGACAGGGACAAAGTTTCTATGATATGAGGAGAGAGAGAGAGAGAGAGAGAGAGAGAGAGAGAGAGAGAGAGAGAGAGAGAGAGAGAGAGAGAGAGAGAGAGAGAGAGAGAGAGAGAGAGAGAGAGAGAGAAATGAGCATGATAATATCATGAATGGATGCATTTAGCAAAGTCCAGGTAGGTTTCTTTTACTAAAAGCAATGTGTGTGTGGATTGT
>JASPKP010000196.1:0-7500 GCA_030674155.1 Stramonita haemastoma | reverse complement strand
CTTTGTGGTAGTGGTGGTGGAGTTATTGTTTTGTATTGTGTGCCTTTAATCTTCCTTACACTCTAGGGAGGCTGGCCCACATCCAGTTCATGACTCTGGATGTCTCTGCTACCACTTTTATGTATTCAGATGGTTTTGTTTTAGCCCATTTAGGTTGTGTTATTTTAGCCCATTTAGATTTTGTTTTAGCTGATTTAGATAGTTTTGTTTTAGTCCATTTAGATGGTTTTGTTTTAGCTCATTTGGGTGGTGTTGTTTGAGCCCATTTAGATGACGTTGTTTTAGCTGATTTAGATAGTTTTGTTTCAGCCCATTCAGATGGTTTTTGTTTTAGCCCATTTAGATTGTTATTTTAGCCCATTCAGATGGTTTTGTTTTAGCCCATTTAGATGGTTTTGTTTTTAGCCCATGTAGATTGTTGTTTTAGCCCATTTAGATGGTGTTTTTAGCCCATTTAGATGGTTTTGTTTTAGCCCATTCAGATGGTTTTGTTTTTGCCCATTCAGATGGTTTTGTTTTAGACCATTTACATGGTTTTGTTTTAGCCCATTTACATGATTATTTTAACCCATTTATATGGTGGTGTTTTAGCCCATTCAGATGGTTTTGTTTTAGCCCATTTACATGGTTTTGTTTTAGCCCATTTAGATGGTTTTGTTCATCCCATTTACATGGTTATTTTAGTCCATTCAGATAGTTTTGCTTTAGCTCATTTAGATGGTTTTGTTTTAGACCATTTAGTTTAATTTTAGCCCATTTAGATGGTTTTGTTTTAGCCCATTTAGATGGTTTTGTTTTAGCCCATTCAGATGGTTTTGTTTTAGACCATTTAGATGGTTTTGTTTTAGCCCATGTAGATTGTTGTTTTAGCCCATTTAGATGGTGTTTTAGCCATTTAGAGGACTGTTTTAGACCATTTAGATGGTTTTGTTTAAGCCCATGTAAATGGTTTTGTTTTAGCTCATTTAGAAGATCTGATTCAGCCCATTTAAATTATTTTAGCCCATTTAGATGGTGTTGTTTTAGCCCATTTAGATGGTTTTGTTCATCCCATTTACATCATTATTTTAGCCCATTTAGATGGTTTTGTTTTAGCTCATTTAGATAGTTTTGTTTTAGCTCATTTACATGGTTTTGTTTTAGCCCATTTGGATGGTTTTGTTTTAGCTCATTTAGTTTATTTTAGCCCATTTAGATGGTTTTGTTTTCGCCCATGTTGATTGTCGTTTTAGCCCATTTAGATGGTATTTTAGCCCATTTAGATGATTCTTTTAGCCCATGTAGATAGGTTTGTTTTAGCCCATGCAGATGATTTGTTTTAGCTCATTTAAAAAAATTGTTTCAGCCCATTTAGATTATTTTAGCTCATTTAAATGGTTTTGTTTTACCCCATTCAAATTGTTATTTTAACACATGTAGATTGTAATTTTAGCCCATCTAGATGGTTTTGTTTTAGACCATTTAGACGGTGGTGTTTTAGCCATTATATGTGTGCGATTTAAAGTATGGTAGTGGTAAGAAACTCGCATAGAGCATGGCAGCAGAGTCCTCAGAGGAGAAGCCCCCTTCAAACAAGTGTTTCGGGCCTTTAATCTTCCTTACACTCTAGGGGGGCCGGCCCACATCCAGTTCATGACTCTGGATGTCTCTGCTGCCACTTCATGTATTTAGATGGCTTTGTTTTAGCCCATTTAGATTGTTATTTTAGCCCATTTAGATTTTGTTTTAGCTCATTTAGTTTTGTTTTAGCCCATTTAGATGGTTTTGTTTTAGCTCATTTAGATTATTTTAGCTCATTTACATGGTTTTGTTTTAGCCCATTTAGATTGTTTAAGCCCATGCAGATTGTTTGTTTTAGTCCATTAGATTGTTATTTTAGCCCATTCAGATGGTTTTATTTTAGCACATTTAGATGGTTTTGTTTTAGTCCATCAAGTAGAGCATGGCAGCAGAGAGTCCTCAGAGGAGAAGCACCCTTCAAACAAGTGTTTCGGCCTTTAATCTTCCTTGCACTCTAGGGAGGCCGGCCCACATCCAGTTCATGACTCTGGATGTCTCTCTGCTGCCCCTTTATATATGGTGCTGAGCTCCAACTCGGATTCAAACCCATGATCTGTGGATATGCACTTTTTTTTTTTTTTTTGGGGGGGGGGGGGGGGAGGATTATCCCAGTACAGGGATTACTGACGGCTGTTTTTTTTGTTTTTTTTTTGCTTCTATGTGTGTGATTAAAATATTGGTATTTTTAGATGGCGTATTTGAGCATATTTAGATAGCTGTAATATAGGCATTTTATGTGCAAGATTTATCGCTGTATTTAGCCATTCTTTGCGTATAATTGATGTTTAGCCAATTTACACAGTTGTATTATACTATTTTTATATGTGCGTTTTAATTATGGCATTTTTAAACCACTGACCCATTTTATGTGTGCAATTTAAATGTTCAGATTTTTAGATGGTTTTATTTTAGCGAATTTAGAAAGGGTATTTTAGCCCATTTAGAAGGTTTATTTTAACCCATTTAGATGGGCTATTTTAGCCATTTTATGTGTGCAATTTAAATGTTGGTATTTTTAGATGGCTGTAGCCCATTTGGACATCTATTATTTAGTCATTTTACGTGTGAGATTTAGACGGCCGTGTCTAATCCTTTTATGCATACGATTTAAATGTCAATATTTTGAGATAGCTTTTTTTAAGCCATTTATTTGTCTGGTTTAAATGTTGGTATTTTAAGATGGTTGTATTTTAGCCATTTTATTTAAGAGGATAAAATGTCAGTGTTTTTAGATGACATGCTTCCCCAAAAGTCAAAATGTGGCTACCTTCAGGGCGAGGAAAAATGGTCGTATATGCAAAATCTCACCATTGGTGAACCTCAGAGGTGTAGCAGGGAGTCTACTGCTCTCTCTCTCTCACACACACACACATGCAATTCACACACATACCCCTCAGAAAGAAAAAAAACACAAGTCAGGGGGCGTACAGAAGCTCACAAAGAAAGCAGTCCACAGTTCTGGCAATGAACACATTGAGAGGCAGGAGAGAGGGGGTTGGTTGTAATGACACTTTCTTTTATTTCAGCAGTCACATCTCCTGCCTCCCAACACGATGCCTGTTGCAAGATGTGTGGCCATGGCTTGATGCGATGATGTGTTGCAAGATGTGTGGTCGTGGTTTGATGCGATGATGTGTTGCAAAGATGTGTGCCCATGGTTTGATACACACTTGTGCTGCCCACCGCCCCTTCCATCGTGGACAGACACCATCTGCACACAGCAACATCAGTGACATGTCAGTCACCGCGTAACAGCATCAGTGACACATAGTCACCGCTTAACAGCGTCAGTGATATGTCAGTCACCACATAACACATAGCATCAGTAACATGTCAATCACCACTTAACACATAACCTCAGTGAGTTGGCTCAATGGTCTAATCATACTACACCTGTCTAAAAAGTAAGGAAGGAAGAATATTTTGTGCCCCTAATCTCTTTAACAGGGGTGATTTTCAACTTCGTTTTTTTACCAATACTGAACTTTTTTTTTAACCATAGCCAGCCCATACATGCTAGTCTTTATGAAATAATCATCGCAAACAAAGATGTCTAAATCTGTAAGCGAAGACCTGAAATACACACTGCATGAACAACAGAGCAAAGCAGAGTTTTGAGTGTCTAAAAAGGGGAATATTACAGTGGATAAGTTAGTCCAGGTCAGAGTGTGCAGTGGTTTGAATCCAGTTTGGGCCCAAAATTTTTCTCCCATCCATTCAACCATGAGTGGTAGCCTGAATGCTAGTCTTTTGGATGAGGCGATAAACCGTGGTCACGTATGTTACATTTAATTATTCAGCACACTAAAAGAACCCACGGCAACAAGAGGGTTGTCCCTGGCAAAATTCTATAGAAAAAAGCCACTCTACCAAATACAGTTGCAGACAGGAAAAGACAATTTGTCATTTGTATTTTGTACAACTTTATGTCACAGCAGATTTCTCTGTGTGAAATTTGCGCTGCTCTCCCCGGGAGAGCGCATTACCACAAGTGCAGCACCTACCCAAACAAAAAAATAATGAGTAGGCGCTGCACTTGTAGCGACGCGCTCTCCCCGGGGAGAGCAGCCCGAATTTCAGGCGGAGAAATCTGCTGTGACATAATTTTTATTTTTTTTTAAATAACCACCTGTCCAGTTCCAGTAGATCCCCATTGAGCAAATCCTGACTCCTCTCTCTGCACAATCTTCAGCTGTCTGCATGTGCCAACCCTGTGAACATACAATAAATACTTTAGTCACTGACAATGCAATACACACACACACATGCAAAGAAAAAATTCCTCTCATGTTCCTGCCTGTAGAAAGATACTAGTTTGAAAGCTTAATGAATATCACAATCACTTGTGCACACCTAAATAAACAAACACCGCTTTCAGCAAAATACCAGACTAGTCAATTGTGTTGGTTAGTAAAAACATGACCAACAAAAAGGAAGAGCCAATGCAATGATGTGCTCCTAGTGTGGAGAAAATAGCCAGCCTCTGACCTTCTCACCTTTCAGCTTCCAATCACAAGTAAACACACACACATAACACATGCACCAACACACACACACACAAACAGTGCACTTAACTTGTGATGGAGATGGCAGCCTCCTGTCCCGATTTTTCAGTCTTGGTTCATCAGCCCTGTAACACACAGCAGTGAACATGTAGAAACAACAGCTACTTCACTACATAGATGAACCACTCCCCCCCCCCCCCCCCATTTTTGTATTGTAATATACACCAAAGTGAGGTGGAATCCAACACGACTTTTTATCCAAGTCTTTTCAATGATTTTAATCTTTTTATTTCATTTTATTTTATGTCACTTTATGTCACAGCAAATTTCTCTGCATGAAATTCGGGCTGTTCTCCCGGAAAAGCGCGTCGCCACAAGTGCAGCACCTACCCATTATTTTTTTTTCCCCTCAGGTATGGTGTCTAAACACGACACCTGTGTGCATGCTGCATTTTTTAACATAATTTTATCATCTGCTCTGACCAGCACATGATGGCCTGCTCTTCCGAAAGGCGGAACAGGGTTTTAAATGTGTGCGCAAGATGTTACTGCGTGCGTTTGTATAGGGCTTCAGTTTATAGTCTAATCTGAATGACTATTCTTTAAATAGGTGACACTGCTCTTGAGACTACATGCTTTCCCTTGGGAGAGCAGCCTGACTTTCATGCAAGAACTTGCTGTGATGTCAGTGGTATGCATAACACTCACCTGCATGTAGATCCCCATTCAGCAAATCATACCTCTCTCTCTGCACAGTCTTCAGCTGTCTGCATGTGCCAACCCTGTGAACACACAATAAATACTTTAGTCACTGACAATGCAAAACACACACAACACACAAAACAAATTTCCTCTCATGTTCCTGCATGTACAAAAATGCTAATCTGAAGACTAAACAAAAACCACGGTCACCTGTGCACACCTGACTAAATGAACACAACACTGAAATAACACACTCAGTAAATCTACCCCCCCAACCCCCCCCCCCCCCCCCCCCCCCCCTGACTGGCCATTTGTGCTGGTTAGTAAAAACATCAACAAAAAGAGAGTGACAATAAATTGGTGACATGCTCTTAGGTGAAGAGAAAATGACCAGCCTCTGACCTCACCTTTCATCTTCCTGTCACAGGTAAACACAAACGCACGCACGCATCCATGCATGCAAACACACACAGTGCACTTAACTTGTGATGGAGATGGCAGCCTCCTGTCCTGATCCCTTCAGTCTTGGTTCATCAGCCCTGTAACACACAGCAGTCAACATGTAGAAACAACAGCTACCTCACTACATAAATGAAACACACACACACGAAAACATGCCTACACACAAATACCTGAAATCCACTCCCTTTCCCTCTAAACAAGACACAAATGTACAAACTGAGTACTTACCGCAGAAAAAAAACATGGCACCATCAGTCCTCAGCTATCTGGGAACACCAACGCTGAAACGCACAAACAGAATATATAACACATCTATACACAACCCCCCACCCCAAAATGTAAAAACTGAATACTTACCACAGAAAAAAAGATGGCACCACCAGTCCTTGGTCATCATGGAACACCGATCCTGAAACGCACAAACACAAATTAAAACCCATTCCTCTTTTCAAAACAGTAAGCCATTATGTGCAAGTGGAAACGGATGACAAAATTTACAAAAATGCATACACTTGGACACATAAGTGCTTATTCTGATAACTCAAATATATATATATTTTTTTAAAATACAAATAAACACAAACACGCACAGTACTTACATGTAACACACAGAAAAGAACAGATGTAGAACATGTCTACACACAAATACATGAAATCCCCCCCTGCATCTCCCTTCCTCCCCCACCCCCTCTCCATTCCTCCCCGCCCCCCCCCCCCCCCACCCCCTCTCACATGGACAAGACACAAAATTACAGACTGGGTACTTACCGCAGAAAAAAAACATGGCGCCATCATCAGTCCTCAGCTATCTGGGAACACCAACGCTGAAAAGCACTAACAGAACATATAGACACCATCTACACACAACCCCCCCCCCCCCAAAATGTACAAACTAAATACTTAACCACAGAAAAAAAGATGGCACCACCATCCTTGGTCATCATGGAACACCCACCCTGAAACGCACAAACACAAATTAACATACATAACAGCTACAGAGAAATGCATGGCTTCAGCACACAAGATGACAAACACCTGTATACCTCTCTCATTTACAACACAAAGCATTTCAAGTTCCACGGATGCCACAGTCAAGTGGTTAAAGACCGTTCAACTTCATACCATGGATCCATCAAGTCCTGGTTCAAACCTCAATGCAGTCTGGTGAATTCAAACCCCTAAATAACTCCATCCTTTTCTCCCCCTATCATTTTTTCCAAAGAAAATAAATAGTTTTTAAAACAAAATGAACCCAGGGGATTCAAAAGTGCACATAAGTGCTTATTCTGATATCCTCAAAATCGTGTTTTTTTTATTTTTTAAAAAACAAATAAACACACACGCACACTACTTACATATAACACACAGAAAAGAACAGATGTAGAACATGGCTACACACAAATACATGAAATTCCGCCGCCCCCGCCCCCCTCTTCCCTCCCACCTCCCTTTGCCTCCCCCTCCCTGACCTTCCCCCAGGCCAAGACACAAATGTACAGACCGAGTACTTACCGCAGAAAAAAAACATGGCACCATCAGTCCTCAGCTATCTGGGAACACCAACGCTGAAACCACAAACAGAATATATAGACACCATCTATACACAACCCTCCCCCCCCTCCTCAAAATGTACAAACTGAATACTTACCACAGAAAAAAAGATGGCACCACCAGTCCTTGGTCATCATGGAACACCCACCCTGAAACGCACAAACACAGATTAATATATATAACAGCTGCAAAAGAAATGCATAGGCTTCAGCACACAAAA
>JASPKP010001955.1:7500-25395 GCA_030674155.1 Stramonita haemastoma | reverse complement strand
GGAAGGAGGGGAGTTGAGAGAGGAGAGAGAGGGGAGAGAGAGGGCAAGAGGGAGGAGAGGAGGGAGAGGACGGAGAGAGGGGAAGGAGGAGAGGGGGACGGGGGAGGAAAGGGAGGAGGAGGGGAGGAGGGAGGGGTGGAGGAAGGAGGGAGGGAAAAGGGGAAGAAGGGGGGAGAGGGGGAAAAACGAAGGGAGAAGAGGTGGGGAGAGTAGGAAGAGAGAAAGATGAGAGGGAGGGAGGAGAGGGAGGGAGAAGAGAGAGGAGGAAAAGAGGAGAACGAGAGAAAGGAGGAGAAAGAGAGAGAAGAGGAGAGAGAGAAAAGGGTGTGGGGGTGGGGAAGGGGGGGGGAAGAGAGGGGGGGAAGAAAAAGAAGGGAAAGAGGAAGAGGGGGGGGCAAGGGAAGGAAGAGAAGAGGAGAAAAAAAGGGAGGGAGGAGAGAGAGAAGAAAAGAAAAAGAGAGGAAAGGGGGGGTGGAAAAAAAAAGGAGAGAGACACAGAGAGAAGAAGGAGCACAGAGAAGAGGACAGAGACAGAGAAAAAATTTTTGGTTGGGGTTTGCTCCAAAAACCCAAAGCAAACACACCTGAGTGCTCATTGATGGCCCGGAAAAAAAGAATCAAAAAGGTGCGCGTAACCCCTTTAGACTGGGGTCTTATGTACAATGACTGACTATCTCAGTCAAGCTGAAAAAAAAAGGGGGTTTTGCCCCTACTTCTTTTGTCTCTGTCTCTCTGTCTTTTGTCCCCCTCTCTCATCCTTTTTTCACCATCTCTCTTTTCTTCCCCTTTTCCTCCTCCTCTTCCCTCTTTCCCTCTCTTTCCTCTCTCTCCTTCCTCTCTCTCTCTCCTTCTCCCTCTTTCTCTCTCTCCCTCTCTCTCTCTCTCTCTCTCTCTTCTCTCTCTCTCTCTCTCTCTCTTCTCTCTCTCTCTCTCTCTCCTCTCTCTCTCTTCCCCCCCTCTCTTACCCTTCATTCTCTCTCTTCTCTCTCCCCTCTCTCTCTCTCCTCTCTCTCTCTCTCTCTCTCTTCCTCTCTCTCTCTCTCTCTCTCTCTCTCTCTTTTCTCCTAACCCCCCCTCTATCTCTACCCCCCATCTTCTCTCTCTCTCTCTCTCTCTCTCTCTCCCCTTCTTCTCTCTTCTCTCTCTCTCCTCTCTCTCTTCTCTCTCTCTCACTACCCTCTCTTTTCTCTCTGTGTTTCGTTTGCTTTGCCGGTTTATATTAGAGTTGTTGCCTATGTTTTGGGACCAAAAAGCTGTGTTTCTTTATGTGTTGTGATTAACAACATAGCCCCCCTATTCTCTCTTTGGTTTCATCTAAGGTGTGTTGTTTTTTCTCTTCTTCTTCCTCTCTTCTCCCCTTTTTGTTGCTCTTTCTTTGTTATTGCTTCTTCCTTTTTATTTTTTGATTTTTCTTTTGCTGCAGTGGATTTTGCGGTCTTTTCGTTTTATCGGTATTGTTTTTTTTTCCTTTTTTTCCCCTCACTATTCTTGCATATGTTTTTTTTATTATATCAATGTTTTAATCATCATCATCTCATCTCATCCCTCATCAAACATCATCACATCTTTATCATCATCATCATTTATCATTATCATCTAAACATCATTACTCTTTTTTTCTTGCGGGGTTTAGTTAAATTTTTTTCTTCTCTTATTGTTTTTTCTCATGCTTTCTTGTTCTTTTTGTTCTTGCTGGTTGTTGTTGTTGTTGTTTGTTGTTGTTGTTTGTTGTTGTTGTTTCTTCTTCTTTTCCCTTTTCTTCTTCTTCTTCTTCTTCTTCTTCTTCTTCTCTTCTTCTTCTTCTTCTTTTTCTTCTTCTTTTCTTTCTTCTTTCTTCTTCTTCTTCTTTTTCTTCTTCTTCTTTTCTTCTTCTTTACCCAAATTTTTTGCCATTCTTCTTCGCAATTCATCTTTGCAATCCCTTTTTTGGCAAATTTTTTTTCTTTCTCTTGTTCTTCTGGTTCTTCTTGTTGTCTGTCCGTGTTGTTTTGTTGTTTTTTTGTTTTTTCTGTGTTCTTGTTGTTTTATTCTTTTTTTCTTGTTTTGTTCTTGTTGTTGTTGTTGTTGGGTTTCTTTGTTGTTGTTGTTGTTGTTGTTGTTGTTGATGTTGTTCTTCTTCTTCTTTTTTCTTCTTCTTCTTCTTCTTCCTTTCTTCTTCTTCTTCTTTTTCTTTTTTCTTCTTCTTTTTCCCCCTCGCCCTTTTTGTTATCTGTATTCAAAAATTTTTGTTAGATGATAGATAGATGGTGTTTTTTTAGATAGTTAGATAGAAAGATAGAAAGATAGAAAAATTAGATACATAGATACATAGATACAAGATAGATACATAGATAGATACATGCTTGCATGCATGAAAGGGGGGGAAAAAATTTTTTCAGAAAAAAGGGGACTTAAGACATACAGACTTTACAGACATACAGACATGGGGGACTTCCCCCCCTACTACAACTTACATACTTTAAAAAACCCCCTTTCTACATACATACATAATACTAAAAAAATTGGTAGGTATACAAAAAAAGGGGAAAAAAAACACATTCTTGTGGCTAACGCTTTATCAGGGATTTGGGGGGGGAAAAAAGGAAAAGCGAGTACTTGGTTTTTTTTAAAAAAAAGGCACCGACCTTGTCAAAAAAAAGAGAGCTACAAATTTTTTCCCATCGTACAACCCAAGCATAATAAGTTTGAACGGGCCGAAAAAAAGGGGAAAAACGGGGAAAGGGGAAAAAAAACCCCAAACCCAGGTAACGCAAAAGATAAAAGAAAAGATTGAAAGAAGGCAAAAAAACCCCGAAACCGGGTTTTATGGATAGATAGATAGATAGAAGATGGGGTAGATAGTTAGTAGATAGATAGATAGATAGATAGATAGATAGATAGATAGCTAGATAATAGATAGATAGTTGATAGATAGATAGAAAAAAGGGGCAGACAGACGACAGACAGACCGGACAGACATAGACGACATATAGAAGACATATAGCAGCCATATGATTGATTGTTAGATAGTTAGTTTGTTTAGATAGATAGATAGATAGATAGATAGATAGATAGATAGATAGAGATAGATTGATAGATAGGGGGGATAGAAAAAAGGGACACACAGACGATAGATTTTTGAGGCGAAAAAAATGAGGGAGAGAGGGGGGGGGGGGAAAAATAAAAAAAAAAAAGCCTCTTAGGGGGGGGGAAAAACCAAAAACCCCAATACCACAGATAAAAAAGAACTTTATCTTTTAGCCATATTTCAACCCCTATAAAACAAAAAAAGTAGGAGATGTAAAAAGAGAAAACCCCCCCCTCTTTCCCCCTTTTGCCGGCCCCCAAATTTTCCCCACATGTTTCTGTATTTTTGCGGGATTTTTTCAAAAGTCTTCGCCATTTTTTTGGGTTTTTCCCCCGAGGTTTCGCCCCCTTTTGGGGTTCATTTGTTTGTTTTTTTCCCCCTTTTAAAGTCCCATTTGTCGTAAAACTGGTCAAGCCCGGCAGAAAAAAAAAACTGCACTTATGACAAAATTTTTTCATGTGGAATGTTGGGGGGTTCATGTTTTGTATAAAAAACATTTTTTGCGATAAAATTTAAAAGGGGGGGTTTTTTTCAAGCCATATTCCATTTACACTTCGTTTTTTCCCTTGCTTTTTTTTTTCATATCAACAGCATTGAGAACCTAAAAAAACTAAAAAAGTTTTAAAAATTTTTAAACCCCCAAAAGGAAATTTTTGATTTTTCCCCGTCAGGACTGGGTTTTTTTTTTTAAATTGGGGGTTTATTTGTATTGGGGTTAGTTCGGTTAGACAACCCTACTTTTTCCCCTCTGGGGAAAAAATTGTGCAGGGAGAACGTCCCACAGGCAGACCACAGAAAACGATTCAAGGGGTGTGAAAAAAGGGGGGACTTAAAAGTCCTGAACAACGACCAAAAAACCCCGGGAAAACCCAAAGTTTCTTAAAACGGTCAGCCTGGAGGCAGACTGTGCAGAAAAATCTCCCCCAAAATTTAAATTAATTCTTGCTCAGCAGCCCCGAGGCCCAACGGGGTTTTAAAAAAAGGTTGCAAAACGGGGCCCGCCCCGCCAGCGTAAGATTTTTTCTGTGCCCTTGCCAAAAGGACTGCCCCTCCTGTTTTTGGACGGGCCCAAAACCCCTTTTGCCCCTTTTTGCAAAATTTTTAAAACCTAGAGCTAAAAACCATAGTTTCTCAGACTAAAGGGGGGCCAACATTATTTGGGTTTTTGGTTTTTAAAATCTGTCTTGAAAAAGGGATAATGTGTCAGCAGTTTGTTTAGTTTCTTGGCTCTTTTAGAGACAAATTTGCTCATTTTCTCTGACACTTGTTTCCCCCCCAACCCAAAAAGGGTTTAAACAGCCTAAAAAAGTGGTTTCCTTTGGGGGGTTAAAACCCTTTGTGCCCCTTGACTTCACTACCCCCCAATTTCCCCCCCACCCCTTTTTTAAAAGTCTACATGCCCTTTTGGGGGGTTTTGGGGGGTAATGCAGCGGGGGGGAGGAGATGAGGATTTTCCCCCCAAAAAAATTTGGGCCCCCACAGAAGTGAGGTCTTTGACGCAATCATCCCCCCAAAAAACCCCCAATGTTACAGGAAAACTTTTTAAACCCTTTTCCCCTTTTTTTTCCCATGGGTGATTTTCGCCAGTTTTAAAAAAATTGTACCCCTTTTAAAAAAATTTTTAAACCCTTACCGACACCCCCTCCTTCCCCCCCAGTGGCACAAAAGGGGGGAACCCCTTTTTTGGGGGCGTGTTAAAGGAAACGTGCCAAAAGGAATTCGCACCCCTTTTTTTTCCCCCCCCCTGACCCCAAAACCCTTTTCCCCTTTTTAATGGCATGACCAGGGGCAGGGTTTGGTCAAGGGGCCCCCACCCCCCGTTTAGTGTGGGGGGGGACATTGCTTAAAAAGGGGGGGTTTGAATGTTTTTTTGGAAAATTCTAGATGTTGCTATATTTTAAAAGGGAGAGGGAAAAGGGTCTCAAAAAAATATGTGGTCATAGGGGAGCAAGTATCAAAAAAACCCCCGCTTCTTAAGGGCCGCATATTGGGGCGGCGCCCATCTATTCCCTCCCCTGCTTTACCTTCCTGCCCCCAAAAGGGCAGGAAAATTTTTACAGCTTGGAGAACTGGGGGGCCCCGACTGAACCCCAAAGGGCCCCAAAAAAGGTCAACCCAAATTTTGGGAACCATGCTTGACGTGTTTAAAAATTGGGCCCCGGGGGGAAAGGGGGGCCCTCTGCCCCCAAAAACTATCCCCCCCCCCCATAGTAAACCCTTTTTAAAAAGATTTTTTTCATGATATTTTAAAAAAAAAGAAAAAGCCCCGCAGTTTAACCCCTTGGAAAAAATTAAAATGCTTATTATTGCCCCAAAGCTGAAAAAACCTTGTTGTTTGGTCGCATTATTTGAAAAAACTCCCCAAAATTTGGGGAACCTTGGAGCCTTTTTTTAAATTTTTTTTTTCTCATTTTTTTTTTTTTTTATTGGGGAAAGGGGGAATAAGCAATAATTTTGCTTTTTTTTTTTTTCCAGCCCCCCTGTGTATGCAGTTTTGTAAATCTTGTCATCTGTCCCCCGGCACAAAATTTTGCCTACTCTTACAAAAAGCGAAACAGGATTTAACATGTGGGAAAAATGTCCGGGGCCCGCGTTCGCAAATGGGGCTCCGTTTAAAGTCTAAAACCAAAAGATTTTTTGGGGGGGGAGTGAGTTTAGCATGATTTTTAAGCCTTAGCTTTAGCGGGGAAAGGGGGGGAAAAAGCAAAACAGCAAAAAATGCGGAGTGGGACAACCCCCTTTTAAAATTTTTGGCACTTTTGGGGCCCGACCCCGGGGCAATCACGGGGCAGGCTCCCCTCCTCACTGCTTCCCCCCCCCGCTAGACTGACTCTTTTTTCTCCCCCTTTTCCCCGCAGACAGCCTGGTGAGCGGTAGAAAGAAAAAGGACAAGAAGGTTCCCCAAAAAAAAACCCCCCTGTTCGGGTTTTCATTATGGTAACCCTTTCTCATTTTTCACGGGGTAATTTTTTTTTTCCTTTTCCCAAAACAAAAGCTTCGTCAATGGGAAAAAGGGGAGTGACTTGCTTGGGGGGGTCCTTTTTCCCCGGGGGGCCCCCAAAAAGACAAGGGTTTTTGGGGGCCCCCTTGGGGAAAAAAGGGAATGTCGGGTTTTTTTTTAAAGGTGCCCCCGAAAAGGGGACAACCATTAAAGGTCAGCTGTGTTTTTTTTTTTAAAAGAGAAAAGGGGGGAAAGTGCCCCCCAGGTTTTTTTGGGGGGTGTGTTAATGGCTGCTTCATTTTCACCCATATGCACTTTTTTTTTCCTTAAGTCATTTTGAAATACGCCCCAAACCCCCCTTCCCAAAATCTGGAAAAATTTTAAGAAAAAAGATGGGTAAAAATAAAAAAAAAAGGGTTTTAACAGCAAGAAAAACAGCAGTTTAAAAAAATTTTTTTCCCCTTTTTTCCTTTAGCTTTTTTTGAGACTTAAAATCAAAGGAAATGTCCCCCATCTTTCAGTTCCGATGGGGTCTATTTGGGGCCCCCAAAAAAAAAAACCCCGGGAAAATCAGCCCCCCTGTAAAGGGGGTTTTTTTTTAAAAACATAAAAAAATTCCCCCTTTTTTACTTCATGGTTTTGCTTTTGGGTTAGTTTTTTTTCCCCCTTAAAATTGTATAAAAGTTTGGAAAGGGGTTTTCTTTTTGGGGGGCCAAAAAGGGGAAAAAATTAAAAACTAAATTTTTTTTTCCCCCGGGGAAAAACAAAAATTTTTTAAAGGACCAAAAAAAAGGGGAGAAAAAACAAAAATCTGCACCCCAAAAAACACACACCACACCCCACCACACCACACACACAACCACACCCCAAAACACACACAGATATAACGAAAAAAAATTTTACATATATTTTTATAATGTATAAAAAAAATAAAAAATTTAATGAAAAATTAATTATAAAAAATATATCCAGGTAAAACAAAATTTTTTGAAACCCCCCAAACAACAAAGGATTTTTGACTATATATGCATTTTTTTTCTATTTGTAAACACGGGTGTAAAACGAAGATATAAAAACCTATAGGGTGGAGCGGGCCCAAACGTAAAGGGCGCGCCCCCCAAGGGGGGGGGGGCCCTAAAAAGGGGGGGCGCCCCCTGATGCCTAGTTTCTTCAAACGACCACATGGGGTTTGGGGGAAACCCCTTTTCCTTTTTTACTATTTGGGATTGTGTGTTTCACGCGTTAAAATTTAAAAAAATTTTTTTGAAAAATTCGTGAATAAGGTAAAACTTTTTTTGGAAAAGGTTTGCGCTTTTTAAAAATCATATCATGACCCTCATGGAAAAACCATCCTGAAAAAGGGGGCCCCCACATTATAAAATTAAACCCATTCAAATTTTTTCTTTGATCCTAGGCCTCCCCTATAGGGGTTTAGATAAGATGAAAAATTTTTTCCCCCCTACTGGGGGCACCCTTTTCTTGTGCAACACCATCCGGCCTTAGGGTTTTCATCTGTTGGATTCAGACACTGCAGGTGGATAAGAGTTTATAAAATTTTTTTTTTTTTTTTTCCCTACACTTTTAATCATATTTTTAAAAAAGCCAAAAAAAAATTTTTAAAACCTTTTAATTTGATTGCTACGTATTTTAAAACTTTAAAAAAATTGTTTAAAAATTTTTTTGGCTTTTTTTTTGGGTTTTATCTTTATTCATATGGGGTTATATAGGTGTATGTTTTGGGGGAAACCCCCGGCAAAACACCAAAAAAAAAAAACGCATCCCCCACAAAACACCCAAAACACCTCTCTCTCCTCTCCCCTCTCTCTTTTCCCCCCCCATCTCTCTCTCTCTCTCTCTCTTTTCTCTCTCTCTCTTTTTCCTCTCTCTTTTCCTCTCCCCTTCCCCCCCCCCCCCCAAAACACCCCACACACACAAAACCAAAAAACCACAAAACAAACACACGCATCCCCCAAAAACGCACAAAACACACACTAAACACCAAACCCCCAAACACACACACACCCCCCAAACAACTACAAAAACCCCAACAACAACAACACAACACATACAACAACACAACCACACACAAAAAACGTAGTACACACATTTAAACACCCCCCCCCCCCCCCCCCCCCAAAAACACACCCCCCAAAACCACCACAAAAACAAAAAACCAAAAACCACCACACACCCCCCCCCCCCCCCCCCCCCAAACCACCCCCTACCAAAACCCGGCCCCGGGGCCACCGCCCCCCCCCCCACCCCCCCACCCCCCAAAACACAAAGATATAAAAATTTTTTTTTGTGGTCTGTGTCTGGGCATTAACTCCAAAAACCCAAAAGGGGGGCCCCAATACCCATTTTTTAAAAAAAAAACCCAAAAAAAAAAACCGACGTGCATAGAAACTTGATTCATCTTGTAAAATTTTTAAAAAACCCTCAACCCCCACCCCCGTGGCGTTCCCCTTTTTTTTCCCCTGACCAAAAAGACCGAGATCTGGTTTTTTAAAATTTTTGGGGTTTAAAGCCATATCGTTTTTTCTTTTTTTTTTTGTAAAATTTTTTAAAACCCCCAAAAATCGGGGGATGGAATAGTTTTTTTTTGTCAGAGCGCTTTTTTTTTTCCCCCCCTTTTAGCCAAGGTTAAAGCAGCGTCGGCGGGGTTTTTTTTTGGGGGGGGGGTTTTGATTGATTTTTTGCACGTTTTGGATTTAGTATTTTTTTCCCCTTTCACTCACGGGTAAAAAATAAGGGGTACCTGCTTTCTTTAGGGTCAAAAAAAGGGAAAAAAACAGCGAGGGGGGGGAATGGCTCCGCCCTCCCCTATGTGGCCCCTTTAGAAAGTGGGGGCCCTATGAATCCCTTGCCCCTACGAACTTTTTAAAATTTTTTGGGCCCCCTTCCCCCCTTTTAAAAAATTAAAAAATTTTTAAAATTTTAATGTTTAGAATTTATGCTGCAAAACCTACAGCGCTTAACAAGCAAATTTTTTATATTTTTTTTTAAAAAAATTTAAAAATTTTTTGGCCCCCAGGGAAAATTTTTTTTCCCCCCCCCTGTTAAAAAAAATCAAAGGGTCCAGGAAAAAATCTAAAAGGGTTTTTTTTTAAATTTAGATGGTTTTTTTTTTCCAAAAATTTGGGAAAAGGGGGTTTGGAAAAAAAAAATCGGCCCCCCATATAGTTGTATTTGTAGAAAAAGACACTTTTTTTTTTTGCCCAGGGGCAGAAAAAAAAAAAAGCACATACAGACAGACAGACAGAAAAATTTGGGATTTTTAAACACTGAAAAAAAAAGCCCCACCACAGATCAAATGAACAAGCAAACCCCCCAATTTATCAAAAAAACCCCCCCCACAAAAAGAAAACTGAACTCTATAGACAAAATTACTTCATTTACCTGGTGTGAAACAAAATGCGGAAAAAAAAAAACGAATCATAACAAACAAAAAAAACCAAACCCCAAAAGTTTTACACACCCACACAAAAACCCCCTCAAAACCCCCTTTCCCCCAAAAGGCTCTTTAATGAGCTCGGGCCCCGCGCGAAGAAAAAACCCGCGTTTGCTTTCTATTTTTGGGCCCACACCCACGTGTATTTGGGGCCCCCAGGGGCCTGGCTAGGGGGAAAAACTCTACCCCCAAAAAAAACTCGGCCCCCCCCCATGCATGGATATAGCTTTGGGGATACTACATCCAAACACACTCAGTCCCCGTGTTGGGTTAGTTGTCTTTTTTGTGGGGGATGCAAGCCCCCGAAACATTTTTCCCCCCCCTCTCCCTCTCTCTCTTCTCTCTCCCCTTTTTTCTCCTCTTTTCCTCTCTCCATCTCTCTCTCTCTCTCTCTCTTTTCATTTTCCTGTTTTTTGCAAATCTTTTTTACCCCCTTTTGTAAAATTTTTTTTTTTTGGGGGGTTTTTTTGCCACACACAAAAAACGGGAGCCCACAAAATAATTTGTTACAGGCACTTTCATGCATGGACAAAAAACGCACACAAAAAAAACAAAAAAAAAAAAACCAAAAACCCCAAAAAACACCACACACACACCACAACACACACACACACACACACCCCCACACACACACACACAAAAAAACAAAGACTCAAAAAAAAACACACACACATACACAAACTGAAACACACACATACAAAAAACACACAAACATACACACACAAAATCCCCCCCATTCTTTTTTTATAAAGTAAAAACTGTGGGAAAGGGGGGTAAAATTATAACACCCTACTGTGGCAATGTACTTTTTTTCCCTTTTTCATGGCAGCCTTTTTAAAAAAGTTTTTTTAAATTTTTCAGATTACAAATTTTTTTTTTTTTAAAATTTTATTGTTCGATTTTTTTGGGGTTTTTTAAATTTTTTTTTCTTTGCCATGTTTTGCCCCAAAAATTTTTTTATATAGTTTTGTAATCATCCCCTTCCCCTTTTTTACATAATTACCAACACACTTTTTTTTAAAAAAAACCCCCTTTTTTCTTTATTTCCCCCCCCCCCCCCCCTCGTCTAATATCACTTTTTGTAAAAGACCCTTTTTAAAACAAAAACACACACCACACACACACACAAAGACACCCAACACAACACCCCCCCAACCCAAAACACCACCACACACCACACAAAAAAACCCCAAAAAAAACACACACAAAACCCACACCACCCCCCAAAAACACCCCACACACACACCCACACCACCCCTAAAAACCCCCCACACACAAAAAAAACAACACACCAACACACACACAACACACACACAACACACCCCACACCACACACCACCCAAAAAACACCCAAAAAACCCACCCACACAAAACACAAAAACTCTACCTGTATGAAACTTTTTTTTAAAACAAAATTTTTCCCCTTTTGGGAAAAAAAAAACCCCCCGGGAAACAACCCGACATAAAACCCCAAAAAAAAATTGACAGCAATAGACGGGGGGGGAAAAGGGCCACCCATACACTGTTTCTACATACGTTTTTCTTTTCTCCACTTTTTTCTCTTTTTTTTGGGTACTTTTTTTTTTTGCAAAAACACTTGATTCATTTGGGGAAAAAGCGTTTGGGGTTTTTTTTCCCTTATAGAAGTAGTTGTTTTGTGTGGGTGTGGGGGGGGGGGGGGGGTTATTGTGTGTGTGTGTGTGTGTGGTGTGTGTGTGGTGTGTGTTGTGTGTTGTGTGGTCGAAACCCTATTAAAAAACACTAGTACCCATAAGGATAACAATAAGGCCATACCTGGGCGGTTTTTTCTGCTAAGCAAATACAAACATAAACAAAACGATATTCCCCTTTAGCAAAGGGTTTTTACAATTTTGGGTTTTTTTCAAATTTGTTTTGTTCTTTTCCATACTAAGAAAATATCTCGAATAGGTTAAAAAGGATTATACAATCCTGCCGCTCACAGGAAACCACACACACACACACAAAACCAACCCCCACAAAAACCCACCACACCCCCACACACAAAAACCCCCCACACACACACCCCACAAAAACACACCCCCCCCGGGAAAACCAAAAAAACAAAAACCAAACCAAAAAAAAACAAAAAAATACGCAAATCCCAACAACCCACAAAAAAAACACCCCCAAACCAACCCCCCCACCCCCCCAACCAAACACAACACAAAAACACCCACACAAACACACCCCAACACACACGCCCCTTCTTTCTGGGTCTCTCTCTGTCTCTTTTGTTCTTTTCTTCTCTCTTCTTCTCTTTTTCTCTCTCTGTCTTTTCTCTGTCTCTGTCTCTCTCTCTGTCCTCTCTTTTCTCTCTCTTTTCTCTCTTTTGTCTTTCCTCTTCTCTCCCCCTCTCTCTCTCTCTCTCCCCTCTCTCTCTCTTCTCTCCCCTCTTTTCCTATCTTCACACACACCCCACAAACACACCCCATACACAAACCCCCCGCACCCCCCACCACACAAACCACACTCAAAACAAACAAACAAAAACACACACACAAAAAGGGCACACACCGGGGGCATTACCATAATATACACACATACACACACTTTACCCCCACGTAAATTAACCCCCCCCCACAACACACAACACACACACAAAACACCACACACACACACACTTCACACACACTCACACACACACACACACACGGGCACACACAAAACCACACCACACACACTTTTCAAAACACCACACACACACACACACACACACCACACACACACACCCCAACACACACAGTTTTCCCACAATTAAAAAGTTCTCTCATAATCAAAAACCAGTTTAAAAAAAAAAAAATTTGAATTTTAGAATGGCCTGCCCAAACAATGTAAAGGCACCCCTTCCCCGGTTTTCCGGTAAAGGAATTTAAAGGGAAACGCCACGTGGGGGGGGTTGAGGTTTTAAATTCTTTCACAAATGAATCAATTTTCCCTATGCATTTAAATAGGGTGTTTTTTTTTTTTTGGTTTTTTTAATGTTGGATGTTTGGGCCCATCTTTTGGTTTTGGGCTCGGGTTTTAGAATAGTATCTTAATACTCTGTGTAGTGTGTGTGTGTGCGTGGGTGCGGCGTGTGGCGGGGGTTTTGGGGTGTGCGTGTGTGGGTGTGGGGTTTTGAAAGGGTGTGTGTGTAGGTGTTGTGTTCGCATGAGCAAAATTTTGAATTTTATGTATGGATGAAAATCATATAAATTTATGCAAAAGGGGTTTTTTACATCTCTCTCCTCCTGTGTATTTATAAAAAATATCTATATCATCTATTTTTTTTATATATATATAAAATATAAAAACCCCCCCTTCCCCTCTCTCTTTTCCCAGCTAGGTCTTGTCTCCTTTTGCCCTTCCCCCCCGTCTGTCCTTTCTTTATTTTTCCCCCCCCCCCCCCAGACCCTCTAATTCCCCCCCTAAAGTCCGTTTTCCCCACCCTTCCCCTAGCTTTCCGTCCTTCCTTCCCCCCCTTTACCCTTTGTTTGTGTTTTTGTGATTAAATTTTTTATTGTTTTTTTTTTTTTGTTTGTTCTGGGGGAATGCATGTTTATTTCCTCACCAAAATTTTAATATTTTTTTACCGGGGGGTTTTTAAATTTGTAATTTTTTTTGGAAATAAACCATCCCTGATAAAGGCGTGACCCCTAAATTTAAAAAAGTTTAAATGTACTTTTTTGTTTTTTTTGTTCACATGACTCTTTTTCCTCCTCTCTCTTCTCTTAGTGCGGGATTTTGATCTCCCGGCGACTCGTACAAACCCTGGGGCAACGACGGGCACGGTCAGAAAAGGGGGAATGTGGTCTCTAAAAAGAGGCTGAATAAATTTTTAATTTTCCCGTTTTTTTTGGGCAAATTGCATGCAAGGACGGGGTTTCGACCCCCCCCCAAAAGATACAGAACGTCGCACAATTCACCCGGGGTTTGGGTCCAAAAGTTACACCCACACGCGGGGGATTGGCAGTTTTCCCAAAAGCAAGGGAAGTAATCAATTTTCCCCCCTTCCCCAAAATATATATATATATATTTTATATAAAAATACTATATTAAAATTTTTATATATATATTTAAAATATATTTTTTATATATATATAATATATATAAAAATCGGTGGCTAAAAGGGCCCCCGCCTAGCTAGAAAGGGAAAATCAGGGGCGGAGTGTGCGGTGGTTCAAATCCAGGTTTTCCCGGGCCAAAAAGTTTTCCCCACCATTAGATCAATTTTGGGGGGGTCTAGGTGCTTTTCTATTTTAAAGAACCCATAAACAGAGGTCGTTGTGTTACACATCAATTTTTTTTTTAGCGCATGTAAAAACCCAAAAGGGAACACAAGGCTTGCCCTGGCAAAATTATGTAGAAAAAAAAAAACCCCACTCTGAAAAAAGGAAAAAAATACAATTGAGGGCAGGAAAACGAAAAAAAAAAAAGGGTAGGCTCGGGACTTGTGGTTACGGGCCCTTCCCCCAGGGGAGCATCCCCCAAATTTTAGGGAGAAAAATCTGTTGTAACCCCAAAAGTGGGGTTTTAAATAGAATAAGTAAAAAGTAAATAAGTAAATTTCATAACCCTACAACATACATACATACAAATACATACATAAAATACATCCCTACATACATACATACATACATACATACATACATACATACATAACATACATCATACATACATAAATATTGTATTTATCCCTTTCGGATACTACATCGTTTGTTTACTGTTCTTGCACCCCACTCGAAAAATATTCTAAAACTAACATTGATACATTTGATAGCATGATAATGACATGAAACATAGGGAAACGGGGAGAGAGAGAAGAGAGAGAAGAGAGAGAAGAGAGAGAGAGAGAGGAGAGAGGAGAGAGAGAGAGAGAGGGAGAGAGAGAGAGAGAGAGAGAGAGAGAGAGAGAGAGAGAGGGAGAGAGAGAGAGAGAGAGAGAGAGAGAGAGAGGAGAGAGAGATTTTGATTTGATTTGATATGATTTGATTTGATATGATTTATTCTTTTATATCGAGGATAATGGAATAAGCACTCTTGTGCTTTTTTACATCCAGTCCCCGTGTGTATGTCGTTTTGTAAATGTCATCTGTTCCCACCGGCACACGATGGCCTACTCCTTACGAAAAGCGGAACAGGATTTAACGTGTGCGCAAGATGTTCTGCGTGCGTTCGCACACGGGGCCTCGTTTTAAAGTCTCATCCGAAGGACTTTTGGGGAGAGTGGAGTCAGCACTGATGTTAACTCCAGGAGAAAAATCTCCTCCACCGGATTCGAACCCGAGAGAGAGAGAGAGAGAGAGAGAGAGAAGAGAGAGAGAGGAGAGAGAGAGAGAGAGAGAGAGGGGAGAAAAGAGAGAGAGAGAGAGAGAGAAGAGAGAGAGAGAGAGAGAGAGAGAGAGAGAGAGGGAGGGAGGAGAGAGAGAGAGAGAGAGGAGAGAGAGAGAGAGAGAGAGAGAGAGAGAGAGAGAGAGAGGAGGAGGAGAGAGAGAGAGAGAAGAGAGAGAGAGAGAGAGAGAGAGAGAGAAGGGGGGGGGGGGGGGGGGACACGATGCACAGACAAAGAGACAGACAGAGAATTGAGGAGGTAAAAAAAAATCTGAAGGATAGATAGAGAGAAAACCACAGGACACAAATACAAAAAGAGTGGTACAGTTGAAGATGGCCAGAGGCAGGGGAAAAAACAGAGAGAGAAACAGAGATAAAAAAGAAGACAGAATCATAGTAAAATAAAGCCCAAGGGATTACAAACAGAAAGGAAGAAGGAAAACAGAGAAGAAAGAAAGAAAGAAAGAAAAAGAAAGAAAGAAAGAAAGAAAGAAAGAAAAAAAAAAGGAAAAAAGAAAGAAAGAAAGAAAGAGAGAAAGAAAGAGAGAAAGAAAAGAAAGGAAAAAGAAAGAAGGAATGAAAGAAAGAAAATAAAAAAGAAAGAAAGAAAGGATAAAAGAAAGAAGGGAAGAAAGATAAAAGATGAAAGAAAGAAAGAAAGAAAGAACGAAAGAAAGAAAAGAAAAAAGAAAGAAAGAAAGAAGAAAAGAAAAGAAAAGAAAGAAAGAAAGACAGACAGAAAGAAGAAAGGAAGGAAGACAGAAAGAAAAAAAAGAAAAAAAAGAAAGAAGGCAAAAAAAGAAAAAGAAACAAACAAGCAACAACAAAAAAGAAAGAAAGAAAAAAAAGGAAAAAACCACAGAGAAAAAACAAACGAAGAACAGCCAAGAACAGAAAACAACAGAAAAAGGAAAACAAAAACAGCAACCGGAGCAACAGCAGCAAAGGAAAGGACTGGCTAGGCTAAAAGACACATTCCTCCTGTCCTGGGGCTGCTCTTTCCACCCCCATCAGTACAGCAGGGAATGAACCGGTGCCAGAAAAATGCCAGAACATAGCCTCTGCACGTGCAATTCGCACTCTTCATGCTTGACTTAGTTTTACGAAGTCTAAGGAGGAGCATTAGCAGGTTCAGCGAGGCTTGTTAGGGAGGGGGAGTCAAGGGGGCAGGCACAGTGGTTAGATTCCTGAAGTAAGTGTTCTGACGAAAACTGAAGATGCATGTTCAAATTTTCACTGTCAAGTCAAGTCAAGTTTAAAGAATTTTATTCATCCCTGAAGGACAATTACATTACTGACAGGCATATTGATACGAATAATAATCAAAAGACCCAAGATAGCTACATTTCAATATTTGTTCAAACATTATAGGCTTCAAATAATGAGTTAACATTTCTGATCGCTCCATTCTCCCCAAAGTTTCTTGTTAAAGCAAGTCGAAACGTATCTCTTTTTCAAAGGTATGGTTGAGATGAGATGGACCGTTTCAACCTGTTTGTTCCAGCCTGTCAGTGTGAAAAGAATGAACTGTTATACAAAATTTTGAAATGGTTGAAAAGTGTACAAAATAATTATACAAGTCGATGTGTGTCAAGAAGCCTCAAAACATATTTACAAGTCTCAGGCGCCCCGACCCACAAGTTGAGCGGTAGCTTTAATTAAGGTGCGATTTGGGGTCGAAACTGATGAAATTTTGTTTACGAGCCCATGTTAAAAGTTATACCATATATTGTAAGGGCATCACTTGTAAAGTATAAAGATATAAGAATTATTAAATTTTATTGCTCTGTTGCTATGGAAACAATCCAGTATGACCGCTAAATATAAAAAATGTTTCAAACTCCTAAACCTGTTTATCTATAACAAGTTGAAGTAATCTGTTTCTACAGACATTTTTAACAACCTAAATTGTTTAAATTCAGACAGGGAGATCTTCACAAATGTACCCAGCAATTTGTTATTCTGAAAAAAAAAAATGATTTGGGGCACTTTTGGACCTATTTATCTTACTCAAGTTTACTTGCTTTTCTTTTATCATTTTTTGGTATGTATAGTTCAAGCAGTTTCTGATGGATTGACCTGTTTTGTTTTGTTTTCTCGTTATCCTCCAGATCCAGTCCAAACAAGCAAATCGACACTAATTTTGTTTTCTTTTCCCTCCCAATTACCTGTCTAACATCACTTTTTAAGTGGACAGACGTTACAACGATGACACACGTTCTGCGGACCCGGTCTAACCTGATGCAGAAAGCCACTTGAGAAGCTCGTTTACAGTGACACACGGTCTATCTGGGACCTGTTTCGCTTTGATCGTCGCTGTCTTACGGTCAAGTCAGTGTCATGTCAGGTATAATAAAAAAAAACACCACCTTTAATCATCTCTACACTGAACACTTCACACACAACTCTGCTGAACTTGGAGCTAATACAAACACACAATATAATGAAAGCAAGAAAAAAAAAATGCTTGTCAGTGGAGTGTCACCACATGAGCAGCGACATCTATTTTTCTTTCTGGCTTTCTTTTTTCTTTCTTTCTTCTTTCTTTCTTTCTTTCTTTCTTTCTTTCTTTCTTTTCTTTCTTTCTTTCTTTCTTCTTCTTTCTTTCTTTCTGTCTGTAGAGAGTGTTGCCACATAAGCAGCACCCTCTGTCAGGAGGCTGGTCTACAGTCTACTTAAGACTGGCCCTCAGCCACTCCCTGTTCAGGCTTTTTTTTTTTTTTCTAGGACGCCCTGCATTCTGAATCCTCCTGCTTTTTCTTATCTCTCGCTTAAGGCCTCCTTAAAATTGCATCTATTTCCACCTCTCAAGGCCGGTAAACCTTATCAAATTTACTAGTCTATGTGTGTAGCTTTATTTTTCTTTTCTTTTGGTGTGTGAGTATATATATATATATATATATATATATATATATAATATATATATATATATATATATATATATATAGATAGATAGATAGATAGATAGATAGATAGATAGATAGATATATAGATATATACATACATATATGCATATATATATATATTTATATGTATACGTATATGTATACGCGCTGTACATAATTATGTAGTAGTAGTAGTAGTAGTAGTAGTAGTAGTAGTAGT
>JASPKP010001954.1:0-25406 GCA_030674155.1 Stramonita haemastoma | reverse complement strand
CACAGGCAAAACACACGCACACACAGACATACACACACAGACCACACACCACACACACACACCACACACACAACACACACGCACACACACACACCACAGAAACACACAGACACACACACACAGATAAACACACAGAAACACACAGACACACACACACACACACACACACACACACACACACACACACAGACTGAAGGGGCAACAGGTGAGGACTGTCAATGGACAGCTTGTTGAGGAAACTGGAGGTGAGGACAGCAGGGGAGACAACTGCGGGGTGTGTGGGTGTCAAATGCTAATGAGGTCACTCTCTGGAGCCTCTGCACTCCCCTTCCCCTGCAATGAACTCTCGGAATTCAGAGTTTTGGGTACATACACGGCCTGAAGGAATGAGTTTTCGTGTCTGCCCGTCTGGCTGGCTGTTCGTCTGTTTGTTCCTCTGTCTGTCTGTCCGGCTATTTATCTGTCTGTTCTCTCCTGTCTGTCCGTCTGTCTGTCCTCTGTCTGTTTGCCTGTCTGTTTACTCTATCTTTTCGTCTGTATGTTCGTCTGTCTGGTTGTCTGTCTGCCTGCCTGTCTGCCTGTCTATCTGTGGTGTGTGCTTGCATGCCTGCTTCTGTCTGTCCTCTCTGTCTCCCTCTTTGTGTCTGTCTCTCTCTTCCGCTTCTCTCCTCTCTCTGTCTCTCTGTCTCCTGTCTCTGTCTCTAGTCTCTGTCTCTGTCTCTGTCTCTCTCCTCTCTCTCTCTCTCTCTCTCCTCTTCTCTCTCTCTCTCTCTCTCTCTCTCTGTGTGTGTGTGTGTATATAGCTATACCAGCCATAAGTATGTCTTTCATGAGTAAAAAATGTTGAATAGAAAAAGGAGACAGGGGCAGCCCTTCACAACACCAACAGTTATATAAGGAAGATGTTAGCAGGCTGCCATCCCATATCAGTCTGTCTAAAATAATTCTTTTGCGAAGCTATCCCTTATCTTGATACCGTTGTAGCAAATGTTATGATTTGCTGATATTGTTCGTAAGGCTGGAGCATGTCAAATGCCTTTTTGAAATCTGTCAGCACATGGCACAGCATTACTAGAGGATAGTATAAGTGAAGAAAATGAGAGGGATGAAATGCTGTTTTGCTTATTGTTTATTAAAAGATAATAGAAATTTTCTTGAAATAGATACGGCAGTTTAAGAAGAAAAATCCCCAAAGCAACAGCGTATCAGATATGCTTAGCTGAAGTCTTTGAGAAAGAAAACATGAACACCAACGTGTTACAAATGAGCGGTCATTAGCAATTAAAAAGCACAATTGTCAAACAGGGAAACAATTGAATCATAAGAATGTAATTGATAGTGAGATTTCAACTTTTCATAAAGTGTGTGATGTTCCATAATCCCAATAGGAATCAATGAAACATATCAGTGTACAACAACAAAACATAAAAAAATAATAAGCTGTACACAAAAAGCTTAAAAATCAGTATTAATCAAGCAGTTGTCTAAAATCAGATGAGACTCTTTCAACGCTGGTTTTTAAAGGGATGGATCTGATAAGCCAGGTTTGTGTACGGGCTAAAAGGTTACCAGTTGCTTTCCCACAATCATGAGAGTTAGGGATTTTTCACCGTGGCTGGCTCCCACCCAGAGTGAGTTTGCTGCGGGCTCATTTTGAGGACTGGGACTACTCAGTCAAGCTTCATCCACTCTCAGTTTTAGTTTCTGCATGCACTTCTATGCCTGTGGCATCTTTGTGTTAAAACGTTTGGGGCTGGAGGTTCATGGAAGAGGAATGTTGGACAGGCATTGTGATGGTTGCCACCTAGCGTGGGCATCTCACTCACTCTAGCTCCACGACTGAGCTATACCTGTCGTTGGTGGTGTCCTGAGCATGTTAGCTCAGGACAGACAGGACTGAACACCACAAAAGTGACCTAGCAGCAGTGTAGAATCCCTCTGGCTGGTGGCCCCACAACGGCCTGACATTGATAGACTTTCTGTGGATTTCTGACCCTTGGGATGTGCCAAAACGAATCTGGGTATTTGCTTGGGTGGTGAAATGGAAATGAACAGCGTGGGAACAGCAGAACAGGAACGTCACACAAGATACGGCAGCAGAAAAGGAGAATGAATATATCAGGTGTGTACACAAAGCTGTTTATTTACGTGCACAGCAACTAAAGAAATGGCCAAGAACAACCAGCATTGTGTCTGGAACGGTAATTGTGAGGTCATTCATTAACAGCAGATTTTGCCGCAGCAGATCACTGTTTAAAATTGGCGATTCTTGAGGCCTGGTATGTTAGAGTGCCTCGCCACGTGCTGGCAAAAAAAGGACTGGGCAATTCAAACCAGCTCATGCCTGATTAGACTCTTCATTATCTCCGCATCCCCTTCCCTAATTATCCTCTCCTCCCCCAGTAATAAATGGAAGATGTCTGTGTGGAGACTCCGGTCCCCCATCAAATCCTCGCTGCCTCAGCCCCCACACAAGGCAGCAGTGTGCCCCCACCTCCCCCCAGCGTGCAGCAACACCGGTCCTGATCACCAAGGCAGTGCCCCCTCCCCCCTCTCCATCCCTTAACACATTCAACACTGCCACTTATCAGTCTCACCACCATGGCCCCGACTTTTCACCACACGACTTTTCACCACCGACTTTTCCCCTCCCAACTTTTCACCATCAAGTCCGACAACCCTAGGAGAATCACTGCAGCAGCAGCAGCAGCCATCTTTTTTTTTTTTGAATCGATGGAAATGAGAATGAGTTTTGCCCCTTGACATGGGGACTTCTCCCAGCCGCTGTGAGTTATGGGTCTTGGCGAGCAGGCAATTAAAAGGTTAAAGGAAATTTATGGCGGCTGCGGACAGAGTCCGGAAGAATACGTTCATCAATGGCAGTACTGTCAGGAGGCGGGAAGTGGTAGCAGATTATCTCTTTCAAGGAGCTAATTGACTCCACAACAAATATTTCCCAGGGAGAAAGAGAGAGAGGAGAATTTGGTGGCTCCAAAGCTGCTGGGGGTAGGGGAGACAAATCCGCAGTCTTGACAGGGGAGGGAAGAAGAAGAAGACGGGAAAAAAATCTGTGGAAGTTTTTCTTACTAGGGTACTTTTTATTTTTCTTGATGATTTTGTGGTAATTGTTTTGTTTTTTCTTGGGTTTTTTTGTCGTTTATGAGACAAAGAATACACACACATGCATGTGTATTCATCCACACACAAACACGCATGCACGCACGCAAGCGCGGACACACACACACCGGATAATCATATGCTATACAGTTTTATTTTTAAAAGCAATCTAGAGAATCTTAAACCAGAACTCTGTGTGTGTGTGTGCGCGCGCGCGCACGCGCGCGCATGCACGTGTGTGTGTGCGCGCGCTCACGTGTGAATCAGAATCAGAATCAGAATCAGAAATTATTTATTGCCATTAAAGTCACATGGACTTATTGACACAACAAAATAAACTCAACATATTCATCAATACAACATACTATTCACTGGTCAGCATGACTGAAATGATGTGCAGGCAAAAAACACCCCAAACCACCACAAAGCAAAACCATGTTGCATTCTATCTTATTTCAATTGTTCTCTTTTTTCAAAACAGGAACAAACATATTGAATTATTTCAGCTTGATGATTATCAGTTACTAAAACATTGCTTAATTTGTCTATACCATTCTTATATTCTTTAACATCAGATTTCAGATTTACCAATATTTGTTTTCTTTGTTCAGTATATAAGATACACTCATCAAGTAAATGAAACTCGTCTTCTATTTTGTTGCAGTATTGACAAGTTCTGTTCTCTCTTGGTATATTCTTATATCTTCCTTTTTCTATCATTAAATCATGGCAACTTGTGCGAAATTTACAAAATGTTTTCCTATGGTTTTTGTTTTCACAGTTAATCAGATATGGTTCTAGTCTATATTCTTTAGTCACAAAATTATAAAAGTTCAGTTTTGTGGACTCTTGTTTCTGGTTAATCCAAAATGTTTTATATAAACTCTCCAGTTTTGTTTGTATTGCATGGCACAATCGGTGTACATCAAGTGTACTTTGGTTTTCCCATACATGTTTAAAACCAATTTTACACAGAACATTTTTAACTGTGCTAATCCACCGATCATATTCATTATTTTGATACATATATAATCATACAACATTTTAACATATGAGTTTTTGTCTTTCTCTGTTACATGTATCCAAAAAGACATTAACTGACTAAGTATTTTGATAGTCAATGGAAATCGTCCAAGTTCTCCTAAAGTGGGTAATGCCATCGCTTTTTTATGCATTCCCAAAGTTTGCTTACAAAAGTTTACATGAATATTTTCATAAAGATATTTTCTTGTTGTGCTTAATTTAAATAAATCTTGAATATGAAAGTCTGATTGGCCATTGAAACAAAAAGGAAACCATACTTCTGCTCCATAAGTTAAGATGGGGGTTATCAATGAATCAAATAACTGCATTGTGATATTAGCCTTAACCCCTTGCCCATGAATTGCTTTTTTCAAAGCATGAGCTGCTTTATTGCTTTGCTTTGCCAAATGTTCCTGAGTTGCTTGAAACTTCCCGTTCTGGTGAAATACTACACCCAGGTATTTATAAGTTTTAGTTGTTTCAATTAGATGTTCTCCACATTGGAAATGAATTGGAATTTTGGGGGGTGATTTGGTGAAAACTACTACTTTTGTTTTTGCTTTGTTTACTTTTAGTCCCCATTTGGAACAGTAACCATTTAATCTATCTAGTTTAGTTTGCAGTCCTAGTTTGGTTGTTGATAACAGTGCTAAGTCATCCGCGTAGAGCAAACATGGAATTTTATCTTCTGCAGTAATATAGGGTGAATCTTTTTCATCAAGGACCTGAACAATATCATTTATGTAAACATTAAATAATGTAGGACTTAGTGTGCTGCCTTGATGTACCCCCCTTTTTACAACAATTTCTTCTGTGTAACTTCCTTTTATTTTTACAAGGATTGTTGCGTTTGTATACATGCTGTTAATGACATTAAAGGTTTTACCAGTTATGCCTATCTTATTTAACTTTACAAGTAGAGCCTGATGCCAAACATTGTCAAATGCTTTCTGAAAATCTACAAAACAACAATACAGTCTATTGTTTTTTGTTTTTAATGCATTGTCTATTAGTTTATTAAGGATATAGATGTGGTCTGCTGTTCTACATGTTTTTCTGAATCCAGCTTGTTCTCTGACAAGTTTGTTGTTTTGCTCCAAATATTCTGAGATTCTTGTATTCAAAATTTGGCAGAAGAGCTTCCCTACTGTGTTTGTTAATGTTATCCCTCTGTAGTTATCCGGATTAACAGTGCATCCACTTTTATAAATGGGGATACTAACACCCAGTTTCCAGTCAGAAGGATAGGCACCTGTATCAAGCACTAGATTAAACAAATTCTTTATTACTTTCATCAGACTGGGTGAAATTGATTTGAGCATTTCATTTGTTATGCCATCTTTACCAGGTGACTTTTTATTTTTTAATCTTTTAATTGTTCTTGTTATTTCTTCAATAGTAATTTGTTTATCTAAGTACCTATTGCTATTTGTTCTCATGTCATTATACATGTTGTGTACAAGTTGTATTTGTTCAGGATCTATGTGTGGTTCCTCTCCAATAAGTTTTTTTAAGTGTTCAGTCCACTTCTTGCTGTTCATATGGTTTACATGCTTTACGCCATCACTTTCACTCTCTTTTAATTTCTGCAATGTTTTCCACACTATATTTGGATCTGCATTTATCATGTCATGTAACTGTGATACTAGCATATTTTTGAAGGCTTTCTTTTTCTTTTTTATCATATTATTATACTGGTTTCTCTTGGAAAAATATTTTTGTCGAAGTTCAGCTTTGTGTGGATATCTGTTTACAGCATTAAGTAATGATTGTACTTCTTTTTCTCATTTTTGTACAATCTGGGTCAAACCACTTTTTATTGCGTTTCATTTTTAACGTTTGGGAGTTTTTAGCTTTCAAACTCAATTGTGCTGCTTTGATAAATATATCTGACATCTTTTCGGAACATTCATTTAGATGAGATTGAAAGTGTAGATCGAGAGAATCATACTGCTCTGTACTTTGTTTAAATTGTTCCGCTATTTCATCTGTTTGGAGTTGTATTTGTTTGATGTGTGTTTGAATTGATGGGAGTTTTAGTGCCTTTTGAAATTGTTCACTTGAGCTTTTATCCCATAGAAAACGTGGGCCTACTTTTTGAGCTGAACTATTACTAACCAACTCTTTTTGTGTATATCTTTTTGGTGTTAGCTTCTTCTGATGGAAAACGTTATCAAAGTTTGGTAAATATATGTTCAGATCAATGGGACAATGATCGGAATGTTCCATCAAGTCTTTCACATTCATATATTTCACTTCCCTAATCAGAGAATGTGAACATATAAAGTAATCAACCACACTACAGCCTTGTGTTTGAAAACTTGTGAATTTTCCTTGTAGATCTCCCAAAGTTCGTCCGTTTAATATAAAGAGTTGATTTTCTGTACAAATATTTACTAACATTTTACCATATTTTTGAACTACTGTGTCCATGGTACATCTGTGATAACAATTATCAAACATATAGCTTTCTGGTAGATCGTAATAATTGTGCCGTGAATCCATTTCTATAAAATCGGTCATTTTTCCGGTTCGTGCATTTAAATCTCCGCACAAGATGACCTGACCTCTCTGTGAGAATGTTTCAAGGTCTTGTTCTAAAGTATCCCAAATCTTTTTTGTATGCTCTTTTCCATAGGAAGAAAATCCAGGCGGAATGTATGCACATCCCATAAAAATATCATGACCCGATGAGTATAGTGTGTCACTTTGTAATAATTTTATCCACACAATATCTGAATTACTTTGTGGTAAAAATTTTATTTGTTTCCTGTATTGTTCTTTAATGAAAACTGAAATTCCTCCCGAAGCCCTAGAACCATTATTTCGTTTTGCTCTGCAATAGTGCATGGGTATATACCCAGGAAGAGTTATCTCTGCTACTTCTGTTTTATCCAAATGGGTTTCTTGCAAAAATATTAAATCATATAATGATAACATGTTTTTTACCTGCACGTCATTCAGTTTATTTATCTTAATTCCATCTAGTTTCCCATATATGCTCCTTATATTCCAGGATAATAGTTTCATTTCAAAACTTTGTCATTTGTCGATGGTCATCATGTGAACATAGAGATCTTTTCATGTGGCATAAATTCTGTATACATTATTTCATATTTGATGATAAATAATGTTGTCTTTCCATTTAAAAAAGAAATCTAGAACTGTTTTGCTAGAGATCTATTTCATGAGTAACGACTTAACCCCACATATTACTCTCACATCCTATCTGACAAGAATAATTTTTCATCATAATAATATATCAAACAGCAGGGCCAGTACCAGTCAATAGAGAAACATGAAATACAAACTATTCATTGAAACATCAAATAATAATGATGATGGTGATAACGATGACAATAATGATGATGGCATCTCTACTACTACTACTACTACTACTACTACTACTACTACTACTACTACTACTACTACTACTACTACTACTACTACTACTACTACTACTACTACTACTGCTACTAATGCTGCTGCTGCTGCTGCTGCAACTGATGTTAGTAAAGATAGCTCAGAAATGGTTGTACCCTGTGTTGTTTTCACACTTGGGCCTCTCAGTTAATACATTAACACAACGTAGACGCGCGCGCGCGCGCGCGCGCGCGCGCGTGCGTGCGTGCGTGCGTGCGTGCGTGTGTGTGTGTGTGTGTGCGTGTGGGGGTGTGTGTGTGTGTGTGTGTGTGTGTGTGTGTGTGTGTGTGTGTGTGTGTATGTTGTGTGTGTGTGTGTGTGTGTGTGTGTGTGTGTGTGTGTGTGTGTGTGTGAATATTTAATTTCTGTACTCTACAATCTGTTGGCATTACCTCTTTCCCGCAAGTACATAGTTATTTCCATAATGAAAAGCACTTCTGACCCTCGGATTGATCAAACCAAAAGTAAATATCAAGCAGTGAAAAATCTAAAATGCCATACTATTTGAATAATGTCGCAGTTACCATTCCTCACTCCTGTATAGTATAGTACTTTGTATTTGGTTTTTAAATGTTTTTTGTGCACGAGAGATAATTATATGATAGGGTGCATGTGTGTGTGTGTGTGTGTGTGTGTGTGTGTGTGTGTGTGTGTGTGTGTGTGTGTGTGTGAGAGAGAGAGAGAGAGAGAGAGAGAGAGAGAGAGAGAGAGAGAGAGAGAGAGAGAGAGAGAGAGAGAGTGTGTGTGTGTGTGTGTGTGTGCGTGCGTGCGTGCGTGCATGTGGGGTGTGTGTGTGTGTATGTGTGTGTGTCCGTAACGAGTGTGAGAGAGAGAGAGAGAGAGAGAGAGAGAGAGAGAGAGAGAGAGAGAGAGAGAGAGAGAGAGAGAGAGAGAGAGAGAGAGAGAGCCCCTGCAAGCGTTCTTGCCTGTGCGAGTTTGTGTGTGTATGCGTGCGTGCATGCGCGCGTATGTGTGTGTGTGAGTGTGCGCGCGTGCATGTGTGATCTGTTCATGTGTGTGTATTAGTATGTTTGTGTAATTTTTATGGTGTGTGTGTGTGTGTGTGTGTGTGTGTGTGTGGTGTGTGTGTGTGTGTGTGTGTGTGTGTGTGTTTATTAATCTACGCATATATGTAGGTATTTGTTGTTGTGGTGTGTTTGTTTTTTTAATTAATTTTGCTTGGGTTTGTATTGTTTTTGTTTGTTTGGGGGGGTTTGTTATTGCTTTTTTTTTTTTTTTTTGGGGGGGGGGGGGGGGAGAGATTCATGTTGAATGCTGTGAGGCACGTAGATTGTCTTTCTATTCTCGGAGTCTCCACTGGTGTTGAAGTGTCCCCCAGTCTGGCCGTTGTCTGTACTGCCCATATCTGTGGGGCTTCCATGTCAGATCTCTGTGGTCATTGTATTGACTGTTATAACCGCCACCGTGACTGTCCATGTCCCTTGTTGTATGTACTGTCCTGCCATCCGTCTTTCCCTTCTCCATACACGTCTCTTTCCCAGCCAGCTCTCCAGCCTCCTGGCTTTCCTCTGTGGTCACTGCGTCCGTACTGACGTCTGTTGTTCCGTCTGTTGTTCCACCTGTCCTTCCCTCTGTGGTTCCATTCGTCGTTCCGTCCGTCACTCCAGCTGTTGTTCCTGGGTGGTGTTGTCAGGTCAATGTTGTGTAATCTGACTGTCTCCTCAGGCATTGCTCTCCACTGTCGTCTGTTTTCATTCCAGGCAGAGTAGCTTTGATGATCGTCATTTCTTGAACTGTCTCTTGAACGGAATGGTTTGTTCCTCCAACTCCTGTCCTGTCTGTTCATCTTCGTTATATATCTGTATCTCTGGTTTCTTCTTGTGCCTCCGTCTTGTGACTGACTGTATTCTCCAGTGTCGGGTCCAGATTTCCTTGCTGCAACTCCAAGCTGTTCCTGTGATCTAAACAGCTGCCTTTTTGACCCTCCTTTCGCCCAGTCAGCATCACTTCTCTCTTGATCAAAGTTCTTCTGTCCAAACTTTGGCCTAGGACGTTGTTTTTTGACGTAGTTCCAACACAGGGTGTGCAGATGTCTTCCAATTCTGCCTGCCAGTACCCCGCTTCCTCTGACGGATGGGTGGATGGTGTCTCTGTACAACGCTTTGTTAGCTGAGTTCAGGGTGTGTTTCTAAAAGTGATACATTCTCTAATTGGAAGACCTCTCTGAACACCAAAGCGTTGTAAAGTTTTCGTTTTGCTTCAAGCTGGTTATCAGCTGTTTGAATTGCTTGACTGACGACTAGCTTGGTGTCCTTGAAGTTTTCTCTCATCTTCTTTATGACCTTCACCATCTTTTGACTTGCTTCTTCTGCTGTTTCCATCTTTAAATTATTCACACCACAGTGAAAGAGTACTACTTCAGGAGTTGATTTGATTCTCTCCATTTCAATTTCAAATTCATCAATCTTGTATACCGTTTTCTTTTTAATTGCAAGTCCGTAGGAATTCCCCAGTCTTTTTGCATCTATTCCCTCCAGTATGGAATCATGGAGAATCAAAACGTAAGGCAATCTGCTAGACACCATTTCTTCATCAGCATCATGGTCAACTGTTTTTTCTTCTTCTGAAGAGCTCGAGTTCGCCTCATTGTCTTCATCTGTTAGACATTTCAAACGTTCAGATAGTTTGGTCTCGTCATCTGACATCATAATGTCAAATCTGTTGTCCAATAAGTCCAAATCTTTCTTTGGTTTCAAGATCGTTTCATTTTCACGTTTTTCTGTCTGGTTTTGTTTCTGTTGGAGTGCTTTTTTGGTAGCTCTAGATCTAACACGTTGTTTTTCTTTTTCCGCCATCGGTTCTTAGCTGGGGTGTTTTTTTCTCTGAAGAGGTGACAACATCTTTTTCTGCTATGGCACAGTTGTTATTGGACTTGGAGCAGACTCCAGCTGCATACTGTTCTCTCAACTCCTGAAAGGAGGAATGCATCTGTTCTGCCATTATGTTTACAGCCTGCTCCAGATGACAAACCATTGTTTTGACTTCATTAATTCTAGATTCAAATTTGACTGTGTTGTCAAGCGTCATTGTTCTTATGGGTGACGTTATTTCTTGTTTTGCATCATCAAGTATTTGAGTTTGTCTTTCTAGTTCTTCAAAGACACATTCTAATGCGTATTTTGCCTCGGCACACTCTCTGCATGTGTATAGCCGTGAGGAATTCACGAAAATACACAGCTGGTACTGTGGCAGTGAGGTGCAGGCCCAGTGAATTCTTCGGTGGCATTCACTGCACTTCAGAGTACGGCCTTCTACGTTTCCACTACATGAGCATGTCTGCTGTGTACTCACCGATGGTAGGTTTTTGTTTTCTGGTCTTTCAATGCCTTCTCCTTCTTCTCCGTTTATAGATCTCTGGTCAGCTCTATCTTCGTAATTTTCTTCGATGTTCATAGTGTGTTTGTCTTCACTTTCACCGTACACAGACGGACACAATACTCCAGACTGCTTCATGGCTTCTCTGGCCTTATCAAGCGTATTATAACTCTTATGTGCGGCTCCGTGATAACCTGTCACAGAACCGCTTGCCTGGTTCCAGGTGGTAAAAATTCCTACTTTTCTTCCTTTGGTGACAGCGTAATATTTATGATCAGATTTGATTTTCTTACGCGTCATTTTGGCCACACTTTTTAATCTCTATGTTCACAGCTTTACATTTCAGGGTCGGTTGATCGCCATCTTGACCGGAAGATCAAGGTTTAAACAAAACACATTTAGAGAGAGAGAGAGAGAGAGAGAGAGAGAGAGAGAGAAGAGAGAGAGAGAGAGAGAGAGAGAGATTTGATTTTCCGCGTGTGTGTGTGTGTGTGTGTGTGTGTGTGTGTGGTGTGTTTATGGGGGCATGGAGAGGATGACTGTGAGAGGGGACAGGTCTTTACAAGGCAACAGTTTTCAAAGAGCTTTTTTAACTTCAAAAGATTTTTTTATGCAAATCACATTTTGTATGTATAAAATGAAGAGATCATATCGGTTAAATGGCAACCTTCATTCCTTCTGATTGTCTCTCAGGCAACTGAAAATGGGCCCGGTGCTTTTAGGATCAGATGGTACTTCCACCCCCACCACTACCCCACCCACCCCCGTATGGATGCTGTGGGGGAGGGGGGGGGGGGGAAGGAGTGTCAGTAGAAATAGCATCTCTACCTTCTGGAAATTCTGTGCAAGGAATTCCCTCTTTTCCATCCTTCTCTTTGTGTCTGCCCTGGTCATTTCATTCACGTCACCCCTTTCTTGCCTATGTTCTGCCGTCTTGGTTATTCTCCTGTCTTTTTGTCCAGAAGCATTTAAATCTCTACGCCGAGGTTGAATGTACTGGGCCTGAATTTTTTTGTCAGGAGCTTAGCAGCGTTTTTGTAACTTAAATTATTTTACAATGACAGATTTTTGTGTTTTTTTCCTCGTGATGTTTGTAGTTTTCTTCCAGTTTTTCCAGTTATCCATCCGGATTGTACGTGTCATTGTAGTCTCTAGTTAATGGACAATAAATGCATTAATTAATATTCATGGGTTGATGGCTTAGTATTCATGGGTTGATACATTCGTCTGCATTTTGGGTTGCTCTTGTGCCTGGTGTACTGACTCATTCAATCATTTCATACCCCCACAGTCCTATCTCCCTCCTCAATCAGCTCCCTACATTCCGCATGCATTTCCATTAACATTGACTGTGAATGTTTGCTTCGTGGCGGAGGTGGTGGTGGCCTGGTGATGTGTAAAGCCTATAGGCAGGAACTGAAGGAACAACATGGGGTGGACTGGATTCAAAAGTTATGATGTAAATGAGTTGACAATGTGTCAGTTCTTTTTTTTATCTCAACTATTTCTCACGCTCTCGTGCGCACGCGCAGGCACACACACACACACACACACACACACACACACACACACACACACACACACACACACACACACACACACACACACACACTCACTCACTCACTCACACACACACAGATATATATATATATATATAATATATATATATATATATATATATGTATATATATATATATATATATATAATATATATATATATATATATATAAATATATATATATATAATATGTAATATATATATGTATGTATATATACATATATATAGATAATTATAGATTTAACATATATATAGATATATATATGTATATATATCTATATCTATCTATCTATCTATCTATCTATCTATATCTATATCTATATCTATCTATATATATATATACATATATATATATATAATATATATATATATAATATGTATATATATATATATGTATGTATATATACATATATATAGATAATTATAGATTTACATATAGATATAGATATATATGTATATATATCTATATCTATCTATCTATCTATATCTATCTATCTATATCTATATCTATATCTATATACATACATACACAAGCACACAAATGCGCACACACAAACACACACATACACACTTATCATCATCCATTGCATTCTTTTTCCTTTCACCTTTTCCCCTCATCTCCTTTTTAGTGCATTCTTAACGTGAATGTACCATTGTAGTGAACGGACATAAAGCAAATGAGCAGAAGGAGAACACATACACACAAACGCGCAGAACCACGCACGCACGCACGCACGCACGCACATGCACACATATCAAGAGGCAGACACAAGCAGACAGACAGACAGACAGACACGACATAACATGTAGCACATACACAACCATATCAGTTAAAATTCAGACATCAGACCCCTTCCAAAACACACACACACGCACGCATAATTATACACACACACACGCGCGCATGTACGGACGCTCAAGCAGTCATGCACAAACACGGCATATTTTTGTTTAAGAGGTTTAAAAGAAACTGATACACTGTCGTTGTTTTATACATCATCAGACCCAAACAATCTGCTTTCCTTTTGTTCCCAGTCTACGATGCATATGCTCCTAGTGTCTGCTTCTTACCTCAGCAGTAACAGAAGCAGTATCAGCGGGTAAAGGTGTCACACAACATCTGCAGCAGTAACAGTAGCAGTAATGGTGAGTAAGAGTGAATGTGTCACATAGATTCTGCAGCAGTAACAGTAGCAGCACCAGCGATTAACGGTCAAGGTGTCATAGAACTTCTGCAGCAGTAACAGCAGCAGTAACAACAACAGTAACAATGACGGTCAATGTGTCATAGAGCTTCTGCAGCAGTAACAGTAGCAGTAACAACAACAGTAACAATAACGGCCAAGGTGTCACAGATCTTCTGCAGTCCTGTTGGAGCGAGGTGTCAGAAATCTCAGCATCTCTAGGCGCCATGCTGCTTCCCCCTTTCACCCCCCCCTCCCTTTCCATCCCGTTCCTACAGAGGGCAGGTACCCATTGACAGCTGGATGAACTGGTGGCTCATTCTGACGGCAGGGCGCACGAATAGTCAGTCACCCATCTGGCAAGGAAACTACCATGTGCTCTACACTGCTTGACCTCAGCGTGTGGAGAGCAGGCGCTGTGACCACTCAGCTGTCCCATTCCCAAAGTCGGCGTAGCCTGGTTCGGTTGAGCGTTGCGCATTGCGTTCGTCATCTGCTGACCTGGATTCGGATCTCGTTCAAGAGGGTATTTTCTCTTGAAGTTTACTATCTGTGCAGACCCCACTCTCCCCAAAAGTGTTTCGGATGAGACTATAAACCGTGGTCCCGTCTGCGAACACTCGCAGAGCGTCTTGCGGCCATGTTAAAACCTGTTCCGCTTTTTGGAAGAGAAGGCCATTGTGTGCCGTGGGAACAAATGCCAAAATCTATAAAACTGCAAACTCACGAAGACTTAATGTTAGGGGAAAAAAAGCACATGAATAACTTTTTCCTTTATCCTCAAAATAAAAGAATAAATAATTAAATAATTAAAAAATGGAATGAATGAACGAATTAATCAATCAATCAATAAAATATTTAAATAAAATAAATAAATAAATAAATGTATGAATAAATGAATGAATGAATGAATGAATGAGTGAATGAATGAATGAATGAATGAATGAATGAATGAATGAATAGATAAATAGATACATAAATAAACAAATAAATAAAATGAGGGAGACACTTCTGCTGCGTATGGCCGGACACTGCACGGGCATGACAAAGCCTGTGTAATACAGGACGTTCCAAAAGGGAAAACTGGAAATAAACCCATACACACTCTTGCATTAGATATGGACACTTTTCCGTCTGTCTTTTTTTCTGTATGACTTTCATATTTGTACCGTACGTACTAAAGCATCCACAGAAATAAAAACCACTTTATGTGAAAGACTATTCTCTGATTCAAAACTCGAGTGATTTTTGCACAAATTTGATAGGTTTGAAAATTAACAACAAAAAAAACAACATTTTCAGCAAACATTGTAGCCCCTCAGTCCTTTGTCGTCTGCTAGTTTCCTAGCCGCAATCTGCATAACGCGGGGCCAACGCTGTAGAAACTCAAGCAATCCTCATGTGATGATCATTCCAACTTTCTCCTGACTAACTAGTATAGTTGTATGTTCTCAATCCCAAAAGCAAGTGTACAATGCATGTTTTCATACTTTGAAAAATATGTGAAAATCAACAAAACACATTCAGACAAGCTCTGTATAGAAGATACCACATGACCGGCAAGCTAAATACAATAGTGTAATCGAAACAGGAAAGGCACATTTTGATTGGTGAATGAAAAGCGGGAGTTTTACCGGAAACAGTGGGATTGGGAAAAAGGGATTGGAAACTTCGTTGCCAGGAGCTCGGAGGTGTGATGGCTGATTAGTCTTTTTGTATATGACTTTTTGCTTTATTCATTCGTTCATCTTTCTATCTTTTTTCATTCCTTTCCTTTTAAACAATGGAGACCTAAGTCGGGTTCTTTATCAAAGTAAAGAAAACCCTATGCTGTTTGAATAAGTATTCTTTGTTCACCATTACTATCGATAGTTTGTTGTCCATTGCTGTTAGCTGTGGCTCTGATATCATTTCCCCATCGTTAACCAGTATCTCATCAAGACCGCTGTTTACAAGGGGACAACTTTTCTAGTCTATTCTATTCTTTGATTCTCTTCTCCTCTCTGCCCGCGTAAGCTTGGTGTCTGGGAGTGTAGTGCCAGGTCTTCCCCTGTGCTTGTAGCTCTGCAGGAGGTCTGCCCGCTGACCTCAGCCAACACGTTCTGGCCTTCAAGCAGGTAATTTTTTTGTACAGGTTGCATGCTGGGTATTACTTATTTCTGAAAACTACTGAACGCTGACATCAGTAATGGGATCTCTTGCGTACATATCTCATCTTCTATGTGTATGAACGCGAAAGGAATTCAGGCACTGGCAAGTCTGCACTTTAAGTTGACCTGGCAGATCGTCATAATTGGCCCCACCCTTAATTCACCATCACAGCCATAGTCGAGATTTGAAACACACGGCTTCATGGACACAAATTGAAGTCAAGCGGCCAATCGCGGGGCGGGATAGCCTAGTGGTTAGAACGTTGAGCTCGTGATCTGATGGCCTGGGTTCCAGCCACCACCGAAACGCCTGTTCGATGGGATTTTTGCCTTGAAGTTAACATCAGTACCGACTCTAACCCCCCCCCCCCCCCCCCCCCATCCCCTCGAATGAGACTATAAGCCAGTGTGCCGTGTGCAAATGCAGAACATCTTGCACACGTACACGTTGTCACATTCATCTCAAAGTAGCCAAAAGAACACAGACAAAAATATCAACAAAATTCAAATTACAAACTTCAGTTCCAGTGTCTTCAGTATATAAACTGAGCACTAAAAACATAGAAGGAAGCATCACAAACACTCCTCCCCCCTCCTCAATTCACACTAAAGGCAAGATTTACGATCGTGTTTTGAGCTTTTCCCATCAATATACAAGCACTTTAGAAAGACGGAATACAAAACACTTGTTGTTTCTCAGGAGGCGATAACTACATCATGCATGTCTAACATGTATTTCTTCAGTTTCCAACCTTTGTTTTGGTTCTTTCTTGCGTGCACATAGGCAGTTTTGTGTGCGTAAATCGGGCACTAATAGACACATTGTTTTATCTCAGTGTAACAAAGTCACACATTTTCGTATCTTGTTACATTTTCAGGGTGCCAGTTGGTACAGATTAAGTGCTGAAAGGCAAACTGTTGTTGTACAAGCAGTTTGTTTTAACAACACACACGCAGACACATACACACGAGCAAGCAAGCGCGTTTTCACACATATACACAAACACTCTCGTGCATTAACCTACACACAGAACGCACACGAGTATGTGCATATCACATTCTAACATCACACACAAACTCTCACACACACACACACACACACACACACACACACACACACACACACACACACACACACACACACACACACACACTACCACTGTGAACCCTTACCGCATACATCAACATCACAACAGAACAAATAAAAAGCGCAGCGTCCTACACAAACGAGCAATAATCCCCGCTGCAGACAAACCCAACGCCCATCTTTATTCCACCCAGAACCTGCTGACCAATATCTGCCAAGACGGAGGGATCCAAATGGCCAAAATCCCTTCCAAAGTCCCCACCATTCCATTCTGATTCCCCCACCGAAGACGGACAGTTTTGGAAATATAAATCCTCCGCTTCAGCCACGCGATAAGGGCGCATGCGTACCCACAATGCATCAGGGCGCATGCGCGGGAAGGACGGTAATCAGATAAACCGCTAGCCTTTCTGATTTACGGCCCTTTTTCTCCGCCTCCATCTTTAATCATAGCACACAGAGCAGAGCAGAGCAGAGCAGAGAGAGAAGAGAGAGAGGAGAGAGAGAGAGAGAGAGTAAAGACGATTGTCCGTTAAAAATGGGAACTGTAACTTTCTTCAGCTCTCTCTCCTCTCTCTCTCTCCTCCTCTCTCTCTCTCTCTCTCCTCTCTCTACTCTCCTCTCCCCTCTCTCTCTCTCTCTCCCTCTCTCTCTCTTCTCTCTCTGACGAAGAGTCATGGGTAACTAGACAAAGGATACAATACAATATAAACAGACAGGCAAATCAACAAACACACTGACATACAGACAGACGAAGGGACCTACAAATGGACAGACAAGACAGACAGAAATTCAGCCATGTTCAGGCTCGCCATTGGCATCCATGGGGTCAGAACCCTCGGGAAGCTGATCAACATCATGCTGCCGTGAGGCCACCAGCCAGAGAACCCCTGCACTGCTGCTGACTCACTTTGGTGTTCATGTGTGTTCAGTGGTGTTCAGGGGATCAGCCTGTTCTGAGTAAGAAACACAGGACATCACCTGCTAGGTCCCCTTACAATTTCCCTTTAAAAAATGCGTACACACGAGGACTGGATGTAACAAAGCACTTGAGTGCTTATTCCATTATCCTCGATGTAAAAAAGAATAAATAATAAATGAATGACGACAATAATGACTCAGTCGCCAAGTCAGACTGAGTGAGACACCCACCCGGGGTGGTGATCACCAAAATGGCCCCTCCCCTCAACCCTCTCCCCTGAACCTCCAACCCTGAACTTTGACATGTTGATGCCGACAGATGATATATATATATATATATATATATAATATATATATATATATATATATAATACATATATAAATATATATATATTATAAAAATATATTATATATAATATATATATTATATATATATATATATATACGTCTTTTATGTAGAGGTAAATGAATTCAAACGAACCATACAGCAGATTCTGTGGAGCTGTATATCGGAGAGCTCAATTCGGCTCAAAAAGAAAATGAATGTGATGGTGATGATGATGATGATGATGATGATGAGGAAGAGGAGGAGGAGGAGGAGGAGGAGGAGGAGGAGGAGGAGAGGGGAGGAGGAAGAGAAGGAGGAGGAGGAAGACACCGATCAAGATGATAAATAATGGTGGCGGTGATTGCGATAGTATGTATTTCTAAAGGGTAAAGAGTAGATACTGACATGGGCCCAAAAGAGAAAGTAATACTGAATAAGTTTGGTCTTTATAAGCAAGGATGCAGATTTTTGGGCCAAGCTTAGTCTTAACAATCTGTCCTTTGAACATGCATAACATCCAAACTATCAATAAAAATAAAAATCAATTTTAAAAAAAATCAGGAAAAAGAAATCCAAAAAAAAAATGCCAGAAAGAACACAAAGAAAATAATCTTAAAAACCATAAGATACACGCTACCATCAATCTAACTCATTTTAGACAAGACATACACACATACGCACGTGCGCGGCGCGCACACACACAACCACACACCACACACAGACACACACACACACACACACACACACACCACTCACACAAATTTTTATGATTCATATGTATAACAGAAAAATACTACAATACACAGTTATAACATGTTTTCCTTGTTAAAGGCAAACAAACAATAAAAAGTGACAGCAGTAAAATAAAAACAACAGAAAACAAAAGCTCGAAACTCGAGACCTCAAAATTTTAATGGAAAAGGGGAATTGGATTTAAACCAGAGGCTTTTTTACACCAGGCCCCCCAAGGGCAAAAATGAAAAAAATGAAAAATCAATGAATTAATAGACAAAGAAAGTAAGAAGCAAAAAAAGGGCAGAGAGACAGACAGACAGACAGACAAATTGGAAATGACCGAAGTAGTCACAAAACAATTATTTGACGTCGATCATCACACGCTTCAAGCAACAGGCAGAATATCAATCAACGATTAAATTTCTGAAAACATGACCGATGTTTATAACCTGGCATTGGTTTTTCTCTTCCCCCTTTTCTCCCCCCCTCCTCTCTTCTTCCTCTCTCTCTCTCTCTCTCTTCCATTCTCTCTCTCTCCTCCTCCCTCTCTCCTCCTCTCTCTCTCCCTCTCTCTCTCTCTCTCTCCCTCCCCCCCCCCCAAACCCACACAACACACACACCCCCCCAACACCCAAAACACAAAAACACACACACCACCCACACAACCCCCAACACACACAAAAACCCCAAAAAAAAATTTTGTTTTGTCTAAAGTCATTTGTGTGAATAGACCATAAAAGAAGATAATGCATTGATTTGCTTTCCCCCCCCCTTGACAGTATTTATTGTATTTTATGGAAACGGATTTTTGAAAAATCCCATGATGCACTAAAACAACTGTAACAATTGAAAAACCAAAACAACGTTACAGTCACAAGTCACGACCGTTCCCTTCTGCTCTCTTTTTCTCATTTCTTTTTTTTCTCTTTTTTTTTTTTTTCTTTTTTTTTTCTTTTTTTTTTTTTTTTTCTTTCTATTTTTTCTTTATCTTTTCTTTCTTTTTTTTCCCTTTTAGTTTTTCTTTTCTTGCCTTTTTTTTTTTTTTTTTTTTTTTTTTTTTTTTTTTTTTTTTTTTCCCTTTTTTTTTTTGTTCCCTTTTATTCTTTTTTTTTTTCATCTTTTTTGTGTCTTTTCCTTTCTTTTTTCCTTTTAAATTCTTCCTCCTTTTTTTTTTTTTTTTTTTTGGTTTTTTTTCCCGTTCCTTTTTTTCCCCTTCCTTCTGTAACTGATTTGTTCGGGTTAAAATTTCCCTCCTGGGCACCTTCCCCTTTTGGCAGGATCCGTTCAAAAATTCAGGTTTCCCCTAAATGTGGCCGTTCCCCCCCCCCAAAAACCCCGGGAAAACCCCCCCCCCCCCCCCCCCCCCCCCCCTTCCCCCCCACACACCAAAAAACCCCCCCCCCTTCTTCCCCATAACCTCCCCCCCCCCCCCCCCCCCCCCCTCCCCCCCCCCCCCCCCAAAATTGCTAACTCCCAAATATTCAATATTGTCAGCACGAGAATCCGTGCCCCCCGAAAGAGCCAATGGCCCAAAGCTGGAGGGTGGGGAGGGGGGCGCCTCATTTGCGTTGTATTGGGGATTTTCCCATTTTGTCTGGCACATCAGGGCGCATCCTTCCCCCACCCTGCCTCCAGGACTGCCTAAATGCCTGCTGGCGACGGTCTCCCTGCTCTTTGAACCCCGATCACGTTCATTTTTCTCTGCTGAAAATGGTTCAGGCTTTCGGGGGTGTGAAGTTGAGGTGTGTAGGTTTTTGGGGGGAACTTCTAGGAAAGGGGGGGTTGTAGTGTGGTGTGTGGTGTGTGTGTGTGTTGGTTGTGTGTGTGTGGTGTGTGTGGTTTTTTTTTTTCTTAATTTTTCTTCTCATCGTTTTTTTGGTCCTTTCTTTCTATTTGTTTTTTTTTTTTAGTTTTTTTTTTTCTTTTCATTTCTTGATTTTTTTTTTCTCATTTTTTTTTTTTTAAAATCCTATTTTTAAATCGCTCTGTGGTTTTTCCTTTTTCTTTCTTTTTTTAAATTTACTTTTTTCCCTTTTCCTTGTTTATCCTATCCCTTTTTTTTCGTTTTTTGATTTTTTCTTTGCTTCTTTTTTTTTATTTTTGCTCTTCGGTTTGTCTGCCATTTGTCTTTTTTTCTTTTTATTTATTTTTTCCTTTATTTTGGAAAAATTAATTTTTTTAAAAACTGTTTAGGTTTTTCAGTAAGGGGGTGCGTTTTGGGGGGGAAAAGATTATTGTTGTATTATCTTTTTTTCCCATATAAATGTTTGTTGCTGTAGTTGATTTTTTCTTTTGTTCTTTTAATGGGGTTTTGGGTAATGGTGTAAATGTGTGGGGGAGGTTTTTGGGTTTTATACATTTTTGTTCTGTTGCTGTGGCATTGGGAATGCCGTTTCTGCTTCTCTTAGTCATATCCCCAAACTAGTAAATTTTTTTGTTCGTTTAAAAATTGTTTGTTTTAGTTTAAAATTTTTTTTTCGTTGTTATTTTTTTTGGGTAGTTTTTGGTTTTATTTTAGTTTCGTTCTTTTTTTTTGTTAGATAAATTTTGCTTTTTGTTTGTCGTTTTCTTTTTTTTTTTTTGTTGTTTCTTAGTTAGCCTGACGTTTGTTTTGTTTGTTACTGAAGGTGATATGTTTTCGCTTTGAAAACGTCGTGACAAAAGTAAAAAAAAAAAGGGGCGCAATTGCAGGAAAAATGACAAAAAATTTGAAAAAAAGAAAAAAAAATGTACGATAAACAAACATTAGTGGGGACCAAAAATGACCCCTTTATAAAACCCCTGCCGGGGGAAAAATTTTGGGGTTTGTATCCCTTTTTCTTTCAAGGGGGAAAAACATTTTTTTAAAATTGTTTATTTTCTTTGCCCCCCCCCAAAAAAAAAAAAACAAAAACCCCCCCAACCTTTTGCTAGAAACGGGGGCGGTAAACCGTGTGCTAACCTTTAAAAAAAATTTAAAACTTTCTGGAAAAAATTTTTTTTGGGGTTTAACAAACCCAAAATTCAGAAAAAAATATCAAATACTGCATGATGGGAAATTCAACCAGAAAAAAATTTTTTCCCAGTGTACGGGGTGTGTGGTTATTTTTTTTCCCTTTTAAAATTTTTTTTTATTTTATTCTTTTTTATCGGGGGTAATGGAATAAACATTTAAAGCTTTTTACATCCATCCAGTGTGTATCCCGTTTTTTGAAATCGTCCTCTTTTCTCACCGGCAAAAACCCGTTCCCTACTTTACAAAAACGGAACGGGGTTTTTAGCGACATTTTCCTGCAATATTTGACAGGATAACTCTCTTTTTCGAGGGTTTTTTTAAGCAATAAGTGTGTGTTGTGGGTGTGGTTGTGTTGTGTGGGGTGTGGTGTTTTGTGGGGGTTTTGTGTGGGTGTGTGTGTGGTGTTGTGGTGTTTGTGTTGTGTGTGTGGGTGTTAAAAAACCCAAAACACACATGGTGAAACTAACATATTTTGAAGTGAAAAAACTGTTGGTAAAAAAGGGGCTAAAAGGGGGCGGGTCGTGTTTTTTAAAAAAAAAAACCTTTTTCTCCAAGTGGTTTTCTGTTTTCCCAAAATTTTTTTTTGAGAGCAATAATCCCAGCTCCTGTGAACCATATCTTGTATTGTGGTTTTAAGAACCTTCGACAATGAGTTTTTCCCAAGTCAAATTTTGCACAAAAATAACCTCAAAAAAAAGTATACAAATTTTCAAAAAAATGCTCCTAAACAACATTTTTAAAAAACCCCCAATGCAATACGAAACAATGCAGTACAGCGCAATGCAAAACAAAGAAAAAAAAATTATAATGCAAAAAAAATACAATAAAAAAATTGTTTAAAAAAAAATAAAAAACCATGCAAACAGTACAAACAATACAAAAAATTTTAACGAAAAAAAACTCACACCCGCCACGCCAAAAAACACAAGAAAATACAATACTAAAATAAAAATACAAAACGTGAAATTTTCAACAGTGCAGCATCACAATGTGGAATACAATACAATAAAAACAAAAAATTTTACAATAAATGCAATCCATGCAAGCAATGCAAAAAAATAAAATTTCTCTATTGCAATAAAATAAAAACCCCAAAAACATACAATACATAATTCAATACAAAAAAAAAATAAAAGGGAAATATTTTTCCCAAACCCCCCAAAAAAAACCTTTTAAAACAACAAAAAAACTGATGAAACTTTAAAAAAAATCACACCCAAACGCAACACACAATGATAAAACCCAAATTACAAAGCAACTAAAAACCCCACGGTGTTCCCCAGACCCTCAAAGTCAAAGGCACAAAAGACCCCCAACTTGGTACAGACCAAACCCCCCCCAAAACCAAATCATCATCGGCCCCCTCCAGACAAGCCCAAACAAGCAAACAAAGGAACAAGACAAAAAAAACAAGCAACACTGAAACATGTTGTTTTATTTTAATTCATAACAGGACTTTTAAATGTTTAGTGAGTTCAAAAAAAGGTTATTTTTTTGGGGTTTTTTTTAAAACCCTTTTCCCAAAAAAACAAAAAGAGGCTTAAAAAAACAGACAAGACTTAATTAGGGGGGTTTTTTTTTCCCTATTTGAAAAAAAATTTCAGCCCCCCCCCCCCCAAAAAAATCCGGGGGAAGAAACAAAAACCAACCCCCCGTGTGAAAGCCGGCAGAAAATTTTGCACACACTTAAAAACCCCCCTTTTTTGTTTTTTCGAAAAGGGTAAAAATTGTGTCCCGGAAAAAAAAAATTTAAAAAAAAAAAACTGCATACACAGGGGGAAACGGGGAAAAAAAAAAAAGGGGGTTTTGGGGGCCCCTTTATCCTCGAATAAAAAAAAAAAAGGAAGAGAAATGGGAAAAAGGGGGTTTGGGGTGCCGGGGGAATGGGGTTACTCAACTACCAATGCGTCTTTTTTTTATTTTTTAGCTGCTAAACTCAAGGGGTTTTTGTCTAATTAATTTTTTCTTTCTGTCAGTTTTTTTTTGAATTTTTTTGTTTTGTTTCAATGTTGGGTTTTGCGTACGAGTCAATATATTAAAGGGGGTCCTTTTTATTTTGAGCCCTACAACAGAAAACTTTCTTTCGAAATGGAAAAGGGTTTCTAAACCCCGGAAAAATTCATTTTTTTTAAGAAATTACAATAGGTATTACTTTCTTTTTTCCCCCCCCCCCTGAAGGAAAAAAAACATAAGAAGAAGAGAAGAGAGGAGAGAGAGGGGGGAAAAAAAGGCAACGCTATAAATCAGACAACCCCCTGGGGGGGGAAAAAGCCCCCCAAAAAACCCCCCCCAAAACCGCCCCTAACCCCCCCCATTATTTGGCCCCGTACAGCCCTCACCCCCCCCCCCCCCCCGCCCCTGAAACGCCCAACACCCCCCCCCCCCCCCCCCCCCCCCCCCCCCCCTCTAAACAGCAAAAAATCACCCCCCTTTCGCCGCCCCAGCAGGGATAAATCTACCCCATCACTGACAACAAAACCTCACCCTGCATCCTCATTCGAACGGGGGCCCCGGGGAGAACAAAATTTTTTTTTCATGGGGGGAGGGCGGTCTGTTGTTTTAAAACTCCGTTGTCCAGCTGGGAGTTGGGGAAAGGGGGAAAAAAATTAGGGTTAAAAACGAGAGGGGAAAGGATTCCCTGTGTGTGGTTTTGGCTTTGTCTACAAAAATCTTTCCCCGGGGGTATTGTTGGGCCCCCAGAATCACTTGTTTTTTTAAAAAAAAAAAAAAAACAAAAAGTGAGTTTAGGGGTTTTTTTGATTTTGGGTTGACACAAGAAAGAGTGGAAAGGAAAGAAGAGAGAGAGAGAGAAGGGGGGATAGGAGATAAAAAGAGAGAGAGAAGAAAGAAAAAAGAGGGGAGAGAGAAACAAGGACAGAGACCAAAAAGAAGGAAAAGGGAAAAAGGGAAGGCAAAAGGGGGTGGGGGGGGAAGGGGGGAAATTTTTTTAGGCCTTTTGAGGATAATGAATAAGCCCCCCGTTTTGCTTTTTTTTTAAAATCCAGGCCCCCCCCTTAAAAAGGGGGGACATCCAAAAAAAAAAAAACCCCTAAAAAAACAACAACAATAATAAAAGATCTAAAAAACCCAAAACAAGAAACCATCCCGTCAAACAACAGAAAAAAGAAATAAGAAAGGGAAAACTTTTAAAAAAAAGGGGTTTTTTTTTAATTCACGCATTCCAAAAGTGAAATAAGAATTTTAAAAAAAAAATGAAGATTTTTTATTTGAAAAAAAGCGCAATAAAGAGCAAAATGAAAAAAATAGGGAAACACTGAAAAAAACAATCCAAACCCTTCCCATAACAAAATAGTCATTTAAATATAACATTTTTGATAAAAGGGGGAGAGAAGAGAGAGGGAAAGAGAAGAGATAGAGAGAGAGAGAGAAGAGAGAGAGAGAGGGGGGAGAGAAGAGATCTTTTTTTTCAAAAGGGGTTTCAGATAAGCATTTTTTATAAATTTTTTTCCTCCGGGCCCCTTTCCCTGGGGGTTTTTGGGCTATCACAAATCAAAAGGGAAACCCCTTGCAAAAAAACCCAAAAAACAA